>JAYKTE010419449.1:0-19542 GCA_036873565.1 Xipholeptos notoides
CTGTTGAATGATCTATAGCAGAGACAATAGATAAGCTTGTTTGTTTAAGTGTTGACAGATTTGCCTTCCGTCACCAAATAAACAATCATCTCACTGAGATGCTGGTACGGAGACGGCTCACCACCTTGGTCGAGACCATCAGAGAGTATGATCTGACCGTAGAGGTAGCGTTGATCATGTCCGCGATCACACAGAGCAGATGTGCTGACACTGGTACCTCAACGGTTTCGTCAGGGGAGCTTTCATCTGCTCCTGATCTGCTGGCTGTCTCAGCGTCGCGGGTTATCATCGTCCGAAGTCAAGGCTCCCGTTGCCCCGCTCAGGAAGAGTACCCGTCGTAAGAGACTAGCCCAGAATTGCACTTTGTGCGACCAAGACTGAAGGATCTCCCACGAGTGCTAGGGACTCTTTTCCGAGCTGCGAGTGCGGTACCCGGTCGTGGGATAGTGGAACTGCGTCCAGCCCCCAGGCCTATCCGGAGCATTCCAGGTTCCGCAACGCCGGATACGGATGTCTCGTCAGCAGCTGAAAGAGCGCCAATGGATATCTCTTACACAACCCAGGAGGAGCACCAGAGGGAAGAGGCATCCTCGAGGCTGTACAAGTTGCAAGCAGCATGGGGAAGCGCATTCAAGTAAGGACCTGTGACCCCAACACAAGAGACTGCATGCCTGTTGCGCCACCATTCCGTGCAGCAGGGCACAAAATTGTTGTCTCCGAACCCACTCAACCGGGACTAGTAGTATTGCAAACACCTATTATCTGGAGATCAAGGGGTCATGTGTCCATCCGGACAGTTTGTGTTCCCCTGGGCTCATGAAGTAAGAACACTGCGTGTGTTCATTCAGGCAGTTTGCGGTCACCGGGCACGTGAGACTAAGACGTGGGTTGAACCGGGCACCAATGGACGGCACGGGGGTGGGGGTCACATAAAAGGAATCCTCGACAGTCTGAGGGAGATAGGCATTCGCATTCACTGTGATTGCTGCTTGCAGAAAGAGACATCTGTAACTTTCAGGAAAATATTACTTTGTATACGCTCGCCCGGATATCGGAACAAATTCAATTCATCCTAAATTCCCAAATATAAATATTTTTTCTAAAAAAAAAAAAGCAAATTAAAAAGAATAATAAGAAAGAATAACCGCGTTGTAGTAGCAAAGAAAGGACACAAAGAACCCAACCCAATTGTTTTTCTAAATTTATTTGATGGGTTTCGATTTTGATATCTATTCAAGTTATTAGAACTTCCATTCTCGTCCTCAGTGTTATCTTCATAATTGATATTGATATTCTGAATTTATAAAATAAGTCTGGAGTATTATCTTTATTCAAGAAATTGGGACTTTTACTCTCATCTTCTTCAGTTTTACCTTCTCAATGGGTATTGGTTTTCTGAATTTTAATATGAGTCTGGACATGGCCTACTAATATATATTAGTAGGCCATGGTCTGTCTGGACTATTATCTTTATTCAAGTCATTCGGACTTCTATTCTCATATTCACTTTTATATAACGTTTCGGTCGGTACCCATAAACTCTAAGGCTAAGTTCGCAGTTGGACTCACCTGAAGCCCTTCAGGTGAAAAAGCGCTTTAGTTTAATCAGCACCCGGTCTACTATCTAATGTTTGGTGAATTTTAAAAAACGAAACTAAGTAATTCCATTAATAGCATCCCACACCCGCTACTTCCCTAAAATTGCTGCCTGCCTGTCAGTATGAAATTAGTTTCGTTTTTAAAATTCATATAACATGCGTTTTTTTTGTTTTTTTTGTTATTTTGCCTAACTTCTCTATCGGACTGGACTGGATTACCAAAATTTACCTATTAATACTTCTAATAATTTTAGTAATTACGTGATGTTTAAACATCTACAATCATTATTATTTTTTTTTTTGCTGAGATCAACAAAAATTAAACTTAAAAATAACCTTTAAAAAACGTACAAGTAAAGTTCATATGAAAACGAGGCTTAGGCCTCGCTGTTACAAAAGTGAAAATTTTAAATCCAAGAAATAAGAATGGAGGATATGGAAAGGGATTTAACTTGTCCGCTCTGTTTTGAGCTTTTTAGGGACCCTAAAGCCCTACCCTGTACCCACACGCTATGCTTAGAATGCCTAAACAAATATATCATTAGCCAAGCAAATCTTATAGCAAAAAATGGTAAATTTAATTGCCCTATGTGCCGTAAAGGAACGAAGCCTCCAACTGACAGTGTCGATATCGAATTATGGGCTGATAGTTTTATTACCAACCACCTGATTGTGTCTTTGATGGAAAGTTATTCGAAATACAAGAAAAACATCTCTATGAATCGGCTTTCGAGTACGAGAAGAACTAAGGACAAAAGTCCGCTGCTGGGTAGTGGTGACGGGTACGGGATGGCCACGGCCACGACGACCACCCGTCATCGCCGTCGTCCGTCATCGAAACTATTGTGTTCGGAGTGCAAATCTTCCTTGGGAATTCGATGGTGCGAGCAGTGTTGTCAACATTTGTGTACCCAGTGTGAAAAACTCCACGGTCAAAATTCTGAGACGAAAATTCATGTTATAGTCGATCGAGTCTCGTCCGAAGTTGAAGAGGATGACAATCAACATTGTGACAAACACCCAAGTAAGTAAATAAAGAAAAAAGGGTGAAGATAGTCACCAACTCCAACTTTTTCAACTTAACATTCATTCACTTTTCAAATGTTGATTTTTTTTGTAGTATTCGGGTCTGCTTAAGGTTGGAGTTAGGGTTTACGGTTGGGAGGATTAGAAGCAACATTTGAAATGTGAGTATTGTGAGTTGGTGAACAAAGTGTTTAATTGGTGTTGTTACTGTTGTAATACCTTTACCGAAAAAGGAAAGTCACCCGTTTCTTAAGCTAAATTAGAATAGGCCTCACCCATTTAAAAAAATAAAAAATAAAAAACACAAACTCGAGTACTACTGACTGCTAAAAGATCTTAATCTTGCTTGCCAGTAGTCCAAGTCCAGTCCGACTCCGACGGTCTTCTTGTATCACTAATTTTCGCACTTACTCAATGTTTTCCTCCTTCACTGTTACTGTTCACTCCAGTGCTCTCCGCTCCAGATCTATTCATCTACAACCTGTTCATTTTCTTCAGAAAATCTGTTAAACCACCGATAGAAACTCACTTGAATCCTTTTCATCCCTATAGGTCTCCTTTACATGCATTGAGAATACTGGTGACTTTGTACAAAAATAAATTCTGGAGCGCAAAAGGCTGCTCGATTAAATCGTACTACTTCCGTCTTTCAAACTCTTCAACTTAAAAAAAAATTACTTTAAGAAAAGATGGCATTACTTTTAGAACGACCCTTGTAGAATAAGATTTGGTACTCCTGTAATTTCGAGTTCCATAGTTTTTAAGCGTACGTTTTTAATGACCTGACCTACAAACAAAGGCCCCATATGCGCATATAACATTTTAAAAATAGTCTAGTTACTTTTCTTTTTAATTTATTTTATAATTAAAAAATTTTGAATGTTGCAAAAAAAATATTAAATAAACCAAAATAAGTAAATAAATGAATACAAAAGATTTTAAAAGTGGAAAATAATCTATCACAAAAAAAATAAATTTTCGGACCATTCATCAATTTTTGTTAAAAATGTGTGTAAAAGTGAGAAATCAAAAAAATGGTTTAGTTAAACTTTTCTAAACCAACTTAAGTATATGAATAAATTAAAAATGAATTCATTACAAAATTTTTTTTATTTTTTTATTGCATCATTCAAAATTTTTTAATTATAAAATAAATTAAAAATGTCTGGACATGCGTTAAGGCCGGTCATTAAAAACGTATGCTTAAAAACTATGAAACTCAAAACTCCAGGAGTGCAAAAGTTTTGTTCAATCTTAGAAAAATAAATTCTGAAGCATAAATGGTCACCTCAACTTAAAAATAATAACTTTTAAATGAAAGATAGCATTACTTTTGGAATGACCCTCGTATTTATTACACTGGTAAGGCAGAGAACAACAAATTCACCTTGCTTACTTAAATTCGTTCTAATTAAAAAAAATTAAAAAGAAATAAATTTTCACATTTTTGTTTGAATTAAAAGAAAAATTCTTTTAACGTTTTAGTTACCCCAGAGCCCCGAGAGACTTCATCAGTCCAACCTCCCACACACTTCACTTTTTCATTCTTCACTGCTGGCTCAACCAACACCTTGTTTGCTAAACCCCCACTTCTTCACCCAGACCCAAGAATTGACTGTACTGAGAATAAAAGGGATGACATCATGTCTCTCATCACTGAGTAGAGTTCAGATAACAATTGTCAAAGATTAGTTTCATACTGTTTTGAGTAGAGCCAGTGATTGAATGGCAGTGAGAAAAACTAGAATCACAGGAAAGAGATAGAATTCATTTTCAGGTTAGTCACTATAACACTCCTGTTACAACCCAAATAAAATTTTTGAAATTACAACAAAGCCCACAAATGACATAGAATTCTGGGCATTCATTCTACACTAATTAACATTATTACAGTCTAATAATACTAAACCAACTCTAAAAATGGCTTTATTTTTCTAGTTACACAAGACCCAAATCTCATAGAATCTGCACTCATTAACATCAATATAGTCTAATAAGACTAAACCAATTCTAAAAATGGGTAAATTTTTGTAGTTACAAATGACCTAGAATTGGTATAATGAGTGCAGTTCCCGCACTCATTACCATGATTACAGTGTAATAAATATGTCACAATCTTCTCGGTCAATTTTGAGTGTACAGACTCGGAATTTCATATATGGGGTATTCAGGCCTGTGAATACTTTGTACCAAGTGTTGAGTTGTAAATTTAGCTGCTAAAGAGTAAAAGTTGAAAGATTGGATTGTTGCAGTCTCTTCAAAATTACTCTGCCGATTTTGGGTATAGAGACTTGAAATTTGATATATAGGGTCTTTAGACCTGGGGAAATTAATTGGCTTTGACTTGGAAAAATAGCTGATAAGAGGTAAAAATTTGGAATTACAAAAAATACAGATCAAAATGAACACAAAAGCGAGCATGAAAGCCCATCGAAATTTGCATAGCACAATAGCAACTTACATTTCAAGTATTACAATTTGAATTGACATTTGGAAGAGTGTTTACTGCTTTACAAACATAATGTATAGTACTGCTTTCTTTCCTATATGATAGGTTTCCTTAACTACCAAGCCCCCCGGACATTGAGGATACTTCTAGTAACATAAAAAAATATATTCAATGTTTTAGCTTTATGTAGGCTCTAATCATAGACATATATAAAGCATCTGAAACCTGCAGAACCTTATAAATTTATATTAAATTTAAATTTAAGGGGTATAAATTTATTAAACGTTTTTCAAGTGAAGATGAACAGCCCCCAAGTTACTTGATTGAGCACTAAACAGAGTTAGGCACAAGACCAGGTTTACGCGCATTACTTTTTGCAGACTTTTTGTAATCCCCTAGGTGAGTTACTCCCCTGAATTAATGAGCCACATCCAGCTGAGGCACGGAAAGTGAGCATAATTTTTATTACTCAGATTTGAACTCATATAATACGCTTTTAGAGTCCAAGCTTGTACTACTCCCCTACCTTTGTTGCCTAATTATCATGATAAATATGATTGCTCCAAGAGTTTTTCAAAATGAAAGAATCTAAAGTTTTCCTGGTAAAGATGAACAACCCTTATGTTTTCCTGGTAAAGATAAGTAACCCCAAATTTTTACAGGTAAGGATGAGCAGCCCTCAAAGTTTTCCAGGTAAAGATGGGTAATCGCAAACTTTTCCATGTAAAGAGGAGCGATCCTAAAGGTAAAGATAAGGTGAACCCATAGTTTTCTAAGTAAAGATAAGTGACCTCAAAGTTTTCCAGGGAAACACGAGCAACACTAAAAGTTTTCCAGGTAAAATAAATGGATGTAACCCTAAAGCATTTGGTAGTCACTGATCCCCCTTCATTGTTTTTTAAAGCAATAACTAAAATTTTATTTTTAAGACCTGTTTTTTATTTTCATTTTTATTTTAAGCTATAATTATTTTACCATTTGTTTCTTTTGATTTTTTTTATCTTAAAAATTTAAGTAAAAAACGAAAAAAAAGTTAATTTTTCTTGTTTTATGTGAAAATATTAAGCAACTTTGATAAAAAAAAAACTAAAAAAAAGCCTTGCTTTTCAATTTGATCTGATTTTTTTTTGTAATTCCATGATTTTTTTTCTTTTTAAGAAAACTGCTGTAATTTTTTGAAAGCTGAAAATTATTTTAGTTAACTGAGGTTTTATCGATACCTCAACCTAATGACCAATGTAGCCCCCGCACATCGGATGCTTGGGGCCCGTAACAATCATATTTAAAAATATGAAAATTCATGTTTGACTCCTTAGCAGCCATTTTCCCTGCTCAAAACTAAATCAAATTTGTTCCTCAGGCTTGAATACGGAGTTATAAAATTTCAAGTCTCTAGACCAAAAATTGGTGAATTAGTTGGGACTGTTCAGACAGACTTATGATTAAACTCTGAGTAGAGAACTACATCTAAATTTAAATATCTGTATGTGTATATATGTGTGACTTCAATAAGTCTCCAGACTTGTTTTGTAGAGGCATTTAAAATTACTATAGATATTTTACGATTTCCAGTTCAAATGAACATCTACAGCAGGAATTGGAATACACCCTACTAAAGCCAGATTGTCACAGCTGGTGAATTTCAAAAATGCAATCCAGACGTAAGGACTATTTATATTTTAAATTTATGGAATGCTTCAGACTGCTTTTGAACCATCTTGCATGAATCAAGCATCATTTTGTGAGTGGCATAAGAGATTCAATGAAAGCAGGGAGTTTGTGAACGATGATGACAGGTAAGTGTGGGGGAACGAGAGTTGAGTGGATAAGCACAATAATTGCACAGTTTGATGTCAGTGCATGTGCTATACAGAATCATTTGCAAAGAATTGAAGATGCAGAAAATTTGCGCAAAGTTTGTCTCAAGGGTGCTCAGTGAACCCCGTCTTTGTCACAGACCATTTGACTAAGATGGGCATCAAGACGGTTCCTCTTTCTCACCCTCCCTCCAGCAGACCTTGCTCCCTGTGACTTTTGGTTATTCGCTATAAGCTCGTTATGGGACAATTGAGATGAAAGAGGTTGAGAGGGTGATTATTGACACGGCACACAAGAGGACTTCCATGGGGCCTTCCAGAAGTTGTTGGAACGGTACAAGTGATTGCAGCCGGATATTACTTCGAAGGGGACTAGCATTTAGCAATAAAAGTGCTCATACGAAAAAAGTCTGGAAACTAATTGAATGCACCTCGTATGTTATGTGCTTTAAATTTGGGCTAAATATTGTTATTATTCAAACAAGTGTTATTAAAAAGAATATTTATTTTTTAATAATTTCTTTTAAATATTTTCTTATTTTCTAACATTAACAAGTCGTTCTCTGGGGTCTAGTAGTATCTTTATCCCAGTTTCTCTCCGAAAATTTTCGGTCTTCTTCAACCATCCCCAAAGGATACCGTGAGAGCCCCCTAGAACAAAGACTCTTGTTAGAAAACAAGAAAATATTGAAAAGAAATTAAAGAAAAATTATTTTTTTATAATTTTTTATATTTGTTTAAATATGTATATGTGTGTAGTGTACACTATTTTTATTAACACACACATAAAAAAACAAGAACAAGCAAAAAGCCGTATTTAAACCTTGAGTAAAAAAATTTTATGTAAAAAAATAATCATTTGAAATGTATATTTTACTCGCTTTGTTTCGTTTCTTGTGACTGAATGAAATGAATGTAGTTACAGTTACTACATAAACTTTAACTGCTAGAATCCCCCCTCCCCTCCTCCTCTATGCACGCACGACACGACCTCCTCCTCCTCGTCCTCCTTCATCTCACGCACGTGCTCCCCCTCCTCCTCGCATACACACGTCGTCCTCTTCCTCCTCCTCCTCCTTCGTCCTCAGCTGCTGCGCGTGGTAAAAAACAACAAAAAAAAAAGAATAAAATTAAAAAAATATAATAAAACAATAAAAAAATTAAGAGGTCAAAGGTCGCGAGTGTCGTCAAAACGAGGCTGCGCTCTCTCATATGGGCTCCAAACTGAAAGTGGGGAATTCTTCTCCCTCCGCCGCCGCCGCTGCCGCCGCCGCCAGTAATAACAGCCATAGAGAAATGGAGGGACTCGAACAGGATCTGACCTGTTCGATGTGTTTCGAGTTCTTCAGGAATCCCAAGGCCTTGCCCTGTCTGCACACGTTCTGCCAGGAATGTCTGCAGATCTACATAAACAGCCAGGCGAGCATTATCGCCCAAACGGGCAAATTTAATTGTCCTTTGTGTCGTAATAGCACCCGGCCACCCGAACCCGTCGATCGAAATATTAAACTTTGGGCCTCGGGTTTCGCCAATAACCATCTCATTGCATCTATGATAGAAAACCTGAAGGCCCACAAAACCAAAGATGGTTTTTTCCTTTTACAAAAAGATCGTAAGGACTCTAATAATTTTTTTAAAAATGTTGCAGGGTGCCGAGGAGGGAGTCGTGTTCTTGATCCCCAGAACTCGCCGTCCCTTCCTCCTCCTGTGTTGTGCTCGAAATGTAAAAAGTATTTAGGAAGTCGATGGTGTGAACAATGTTGTCAAAATTTATGTGGCCATTGTGAAAAGCTCCATAGTAAAAATACCGAGACGAAAATGCATGTTGTAGTCGATGCTCCCATAAAAGCTCACCGTTCTGCTTCTTTACCGCTGGGAACGGTATTCGACCAAGTAAATAATCGCCAATGTACAAAACACCCAGGTAGGTTTGTTGGCTTTTTCCCCCTTTATTTAATCCAGAAAAGACCTGACTTTAGAACAAGATTTATATTTTATAACCACATATTGAAAAAATTATTGTTTAAAAACAAACCCCCCAAAACATTGCAAATCCGTCTTTACCCCCCTCCCCCCAAAAAAAACAAACAACAAAAGAAATAAAAACAACAACATTTGCCATCAATTCAACCCCTTTCTTCTTTCTGGCAAACTTCTATATAAAAATCGAAGCTATGTTTTGTTAATAATTTTGTTGTTTTAAAATGTAAATGAAAAATATTTCCTGCCCATATAAAGACAAGCTAAAATCATTATTTTTTTAAAATTCTCTTTAAAGCTAACTGTAAATAAGAATAAAAATTAGAAATTTAACTTTTAAAAATTAAAATTTGTAATTTTAACTTTAAAGTATTTAATCGTGATTTTTATTACTTTATTTTTTTCATTTAAAAGTTTAATCTTTTTTTAAATGAAACTGTTATATATTTTCACTTATGACATTTTTTTCTAAACGTATAATTAATTTGGGCCTAATTGATTTCTTGCATTAAAATAAATTCAAATATTTTATAGTTCAATTATTCATTTCAATATTTGTTTTATTTTAATGAAATGGCAATGAATTTTTTTAAAAATAATATTTAAAAATATGTTCGTTATAAATAAATGCTTTTATAGTGGGGAAAAAACTCCAACAAATGATATGAATTACCTATTCAATTAACGAGATAAGTTAGAAGTAATGATAATTAAATTAAGCCTTTCTTGAAAAATGCCTTTTAGTCACTGAAATTCATTTTAATTTTGTGTAATTACTTCCTATTTTCAAAACATTATCTTTACCTGGTATTATTTACTTACCTTTTATTTTAGAGAGAATTTTAATTTATTTTCTGTTATCAAAAAGTAACTCTCGATTCTTCTAAACATTAATTTAAATTAATTACTCATACTACTTTAGTAGGAAAAATGTTTTTAGTGCTTTGTATAAAATTCAACTAGCCTAGTTTTTCTTTTTTTCTTATTAATTCCTCTCCTCACATAATTATTATTCATATTTTTTAATTATCAAAAGATATTTTAATTAATAAAAAAACCCTTTTTCCACCCCCAGTCAGTTTTATTCACGCAATTTTTTTTTGTATATTTTCTTTCTTAAAATATAATTTTCAACAACTAGAGTCCTCCTCTAGTTAAACAATTAAAAACTTTAAAAATAACAACATAAATGAAGATTTAATATTTTTCAAATTACACATTTGTTAAAAGCTCTTTGGAGAAGTAAACTTAACCCCCACCCCATTTTAAACTTGTTCTTTTATTCACTTTCCATTTACAGAAGTTTTGTGTAAATTATATATTCTTTTTTAAAATATATAATTTTCAAAAAAATAAAGTTTGTTGATTAGAAATTAGAAAAAAAAAATTGATTAAATAAAACAAAACCAATGAAAAAATTCCATGTTTTCTCTTTCGGTTTAACATTTTGAACAGAATTTATTGTCCTTTAATTTATTTAATTTAATTTGATATTTTAAACCCAATTCTTAAAAACGCAGCAAATTCTGTAAATTTTGATTTTTTTTGTTAAAAAAACAAAAGTCGTTTATTTATTGTTTGGGTTTATAAAAAAAAACTCGAAATTTGCTGAAACGAACTGTAAATTATTTTCGTAGAAGCAAATTATTGATTATTTTAATTATATTTAATTAATGGTCATAAGACTATTTTTGTTTGTTTGTTTGTTTATTTCACTTACTAAAATTGTCAAAAATATAAACGAAACCAAAAATTATTTCTTCGTTTCTTATATTTTTTATTTGAAAAAAAAAAAAAAATTCTATTTGAAAAGAAAAATACGGACAAAGACTTTTAACGTTTTTGACTTTAAAAGAGAATGTTTTCTTTTTTTCTAATCTTAGTTTAAAATTCACACCGAGAAACAATCTTTGAAAGAAAGACTGACAACTTGTATTTCTTGGAACTCAATGATTTTTTTTAGAAGCAGTTGAAGAAAGTGAAAGAAAGATACAGAATTAATATTTTCATTTTATTATTATTCTTATTCTACATATCCTAACGAATATGTGAGTGTGCATCCAGTGTTTGTTGTTGGACTCACATAACGTCTACAACGTATGTTTACGTTACGTGGAAAGAAGAATGGAATGAAAGTGATTATTGTCACTCACTTTGTCTCTCTCTCTCGCTTACACAACGATAAATGATCATGAAATATACATAAAACACATACAACGTTATAAGTGAATGAATCTATGAATGGCAAAAAATGCAAAACTATATAAGACAAGAAAGATAGATATGGAAATACACACACACACACACCACCACACACACATATGCACATGCACACAAGTGATAATGACAAAAATGCAAAATGATAGGTGAAGAGGTGATCATCATCATGATACAAGATAAATGATAATGAAATATATAGGTAATCTTCAAGTTTAGCATTTGTGACTTCGTAAAGTGGAGTGAGTACTTTAGTTTCGTAAAATCAATTTTTCTGAACGGGAATCTCCCTTTTTCAAAATCTAAGAAAAATCCGGTAATCTAATCAGATTAGATTACCGGATTTTTGGAAAAATTTCGTATTGATTAGACTAATCAATATGAAATTTTCATATTGATTAGACTAATCAATATGAAATTTTCAGTGCAGTCACTGGCAGTGGCACCATCACCGATTATTAAGTGAACAAAAATGGACTTAACTTTATTAAGGTGAATTTTTTTCACAATCGATGTATAAATTACAGAAAGTAGGAGGTATATATAGGCTAAAAAATATATATCAATTATGAAAAATATTACAGTGTAATATTTTTTATAATTATAATAATATAATATATTATATATATAGATATATATTTATAAGGGTGACCACCACTATAAAGTTCGTTCTTCACTTAATCGGTGATATAATTTTATATTGATTATATTATTACATGATTTTCGGTAGATTTTTAAAGAGAGACTCCACTACGTTAAGAAAAATTATGATACCAACAACACCCACACAGTCACACACACCACCTCATAATTTGGCCGGATTTTATAAAACTAAAGTACCCCACTTTACTGCGTTAGAAGTCACAACACTTAATAATGAAAAAAAATCTATTTTAAATTTCGTTAATATATATATATATATATATATATTTAGATTTTGTTTAATAATGAAAAAATATATATTTTAAATTTCTGACGGTGGTCAAGGATGACCGAAAACGTTTGGAAAAAAGCTTATAAATTATATTAAGACACTCAACCCAGCTACTAAGTCTTTTGTTAGAAAACAAGAAAAAGTCGAATTAAAGATATTAAAAAGGAAAATTAAAATTCTTTTTAATGAAACTTGTCTGAATATAACGATAAAAGAATGAATGATATTCAGACAAGAAACTTGACAAGAATTTTGATTTTCCTTTTTAATATCTTTCATTCGAACATAAACAAGATGCAGTTGTGCAGTTCACTTTAAAATGATAAAAAGACATTTGATGTTGGTATCCAAAGTGAATAAATAATATCTAAATAATCGATTATTATTACCATAGTGCTTTTGCTTTTACCTTACCTTCATCTTCATATGGCTGTTTTAGTATTTATGGAATAAAAATGGATTTGAATATTTATGAGAAGTATTGCCCCACCGCCGGGGACTTTCCACTAAGGTAATTAAGGAAGCCTATTATATAGGAAAGCAGTACCGTACACACTTGCAAATTTCAGTGGTATGAATCATTGTACTATGCAAAATTCGGTGGTTTGCTTTCTTCTTCATGCTTGCTTTCTTTTGTGTTCATTTTTTATTTGTGTTTTTTTGTAATTCCAAATTTTGACTAACAACAGCTATTATTTCGACATAAGACCTATGAGAAAATGTTCCCTAGGTCCAAATAACCCATTTATCAAATTTCAAGTGTTTAGAACCAAAATTAGCAGATTAGTTTAGTAGAGACTGTAACGGTCAAATCTTTAACTTGGACTATTTAGCAGCTAAATTATCTGAAAACAGATTAAAAAGCTTGCCCCAAGTGTGAATACCCTTTATGTAAAATTTCAGGTCTGGTATTTAGGTATGGCTGAAAATAAACATATATTTGAATAAAATTATATAACCTTATGATTAAATGCAAAATCTTGATTAATGTTTGACATAGTGCTGGACAGCTGTTTTTTTATTAGATCTCATCAGTGACATGCAATATTGTTAACATCCAAATCTCAAGTGAGATTAAATCCTGCAGACCACATGGTGTAAAACAAGTGCTCTAACAACTGGTCAATGACACAGTTATGCATTCATACATGTAAATTACAAGGATTTACTCTTAATCGTAGCGGTTCTCTTCCTTTTAGATACTGATTTTTATCAATTTTCAATATTTATTGGAGGTATTCTGAAACAACACCTAAGAACACTCCGAGACACAAAGTACAATTGAGTGAATTTTCAAGAAAAATGTTCTATGTAGAAGGGTTTCGATGCTTGTTAGATATCGATTATTGTATCAATGGGCTGCTGGACTCTACGTTGTGAGTAAAACAGTCTCATTTGCGAGTGATTTTTTCAAGTGGCAACTAAAAATAATGAAACCTCTATTGCCAACTTTTTTTTTTCACCAACAATCTTTCAAATACTGAGTGAAAAATGTCTCTTTAACCTTTATTTTTCTTTTAATTAAATTAGCATACTCAAATTATTTAAACAATAAAATGTTTGATAATAGAAAATAAAACCATATACTCTATTTTTTTTAACAAGGCTGTTTAAAACAAGTTCAAAGAAATTTTTAAACAGAAAAAAAAAGTAGTTCAAAGTAAAATGGATTACACTTTCTTAAATAAGTAATGAAGTTTTGAATTTTTGGTTTATTCATAACATTAGATTGAAATGAAATCACATTTCATGGGTTTGGCTTGTAATTTTTCTATATGGCTAGTAAATGAAAATATTTAGTTGTTCAAGATCAACTAAAATGAAAGTTGTCTGTAGAGCCCTGGGCTGCCAGAATGGTTAATGATTAAGCAGAGAGATCTGACACTGCTTGCTGTTCCCTATGATTCCCTTCACTGGATGTCTCTCAGGGGGCATAACCCCTGTGACACTAGAGATGTCTCCCCTTTATTGCTAGGACATTACACATACAGACAAACGCAAAGATGCACATTTCATTTGATTAGCATGTAATTATCATGTCAAATATATGATGTGTTCTGATAGGTCTCAATTGATATATTCTATTTTGCTATCTAAATTTTCTAATGTAAAAGAAAGCAAATGATCAGTGATGCTGCTGCAAAGTTACTTTACTTCCTAAAAAAGGAAATTTAATGTAAACCTAACCATCTGATGCTAGGGTTGCTGGTTATATCAAAATGGAGGACTAAATACAGGGAGACAGGTAGTTAAAAATTGGAAGTTAAAACAAAATTGCAAGTACGGTTCTAAGCTTTAGTTTTCAAAGTTAGTAAGCTTAGGTTTTCAGAAGTTGGGACCCAAAGAGGATCCGGCATTAAATGACCCATGATGGTTGATATTCCGTTAAACAAATCAATCAATCAACCAGAAGTTGGGATTTTGTAAATATTCCGAAATAAAGGAACAAATGAGAACCTATTGAAATCTTGCATTCCAACTTTACTAAACTATTTCAATTGTTAACTTCCAGAGTGGATTGAATGGTTATGTGTGTATGACATATCAGCTTCCTAACCTATTGAAGGTTGAGCTAGCTGAATCATTGAACATACAAGAGTTCAATAGTGAGTTTTGTGGGAATATAAATTTCACCAGCGGTCTCCAGCCACTTGTATATCCAAGTTAAGGGAGTCACTATTTAATTTATAGCTAGAGGGAAATGAAAATTCATACCTTTCTTAAGTGTATTTAGTCCAAATGTGAACATGATGGAATGACCAGGATTCAAACACACATAATGTGAATCCAACATCCAATCGCCTAATCACATACCCAAGTATTTTCCCCATCAATCGTTTATGAATTCTATTTATTTAGGACAAAAATTAAATTAAATCAAATCTGTAATTTAGGAAATTAAAATAGTTATAAAAATTTAAGAAATGCAGTTAATTAATCCAGTATTGTGATCATTGCTACACGTCTTGTTTGATGAACTCTTCAGCCTTCATCTAATGATGTATCTGAAAAGGGTTGGAGTGTTCATCGGCTGAAACATTGTGTAGGTAGCAATGACAAAGATGAGGACAATAGTTTGAAAAATAGATGTACAAATGATCAAGCCTCATCTGAAGAATTCTGAAGGACCAGGATTAAAGTTAACGTTTTTAATCATAATGTTTGTTCTATTATTTTGTTCTCACTGTTTGACCTTTGTTTATGATGGCAAACTTGATATTTAGGGCTATTTGGATTGGACCAGATTTTGTAACATTTCAGAAGACCCTTCCTTTTTGACACTAAATTCGTTATTAGCATCTTTTGTTATTTCCCCCTCCAAACCTGGTGGATGAGGGGGTAAAAAAAGAGAAAAGGTTATCCTTTGGAAATGTCATTTAGATTTTGTCTTTAGCCTAGTTTGTGTTGAGTAATTCTTGCAGACTTGTTAGTCTATAATTTGTGGCTTGATTTTAATCAGGACTAACCCCCTCAAATGTTTACCATCTGCAGTAATAATAATATGGTATGGTCAATATGTTTAATATTTTTAACTTAAATATCATTACAGTTTTATGTATCTGTATTACAAATGCTAACCATTAATAGTCATTATTTATTGATACTGTGGAGTGAAGAGTCATTTTCGTTTGGGACAAAAATGATCCTTGTTTGAAAATTATAAAAAGAAAATACTTCTGATAGAAAAAGAAAAAGAGGGCCATTTTTGTAAATGATAAAAATGATCCTTGTTTGAAAATTATAAAAAGAAAATACTTCTGATAGAAAAAGAAAAAGTTGTCCAAGTTGTGAATATTGGTTTATGTTGAGTGTAGGGCCCTTTTTGTAAATGATAAAAATGATCCTAGTTTGAAAATTATAAAAAGAAAAAAACTATTTATGAGAGAAAAGGAGAAAATAGTCAAAATTGTGAATATCAGTTGGTGTGGAGGTAGAGCCATTTTCATGAATCACAAAAATATGATAGAATATAATTTTCTTTAAATACATTGTCAAAGTGTCATTTAGTATGAAATAATGTAATAAAAAGGATCTCAGTGATTCAGAAAATGGTTTGATAAGTCTTAATTTGTGTTAAAAATATAAATTGAACCTAGTGGCTCTATCAACAAAGAGTTTTGTCTCCTTAGAGTTCAAGGGTTCAGCTCCGGTTGAGTTCTGCTGATGATTTATAATAAGAATGAAACAGATCTGTATAGAACTATGAAAATGTTTATTTTATTAATAAAAACTGTTTATTTACTTATAAATAATTTTTTTTAATGAAACTGTTATTAAATTTCTAATTAATTTTTCTTTAAATGAATATTTCAACATAGATATTTCTATATATTTTTGCCTATTGCAAAATTAATGAAAGTTTTTTTTTTTTAAATTTCAATGTAGAGTTTTCGTACAATTTATTATTTTTTTCTAATATTTTTTGTTCTGTAATTAGTGTTATCTGTTTGAATTTTATACTCAAACTGTTTGAATGAAAAAAATTCTGCCTCAATAGACTCTGTACCGGTCAAAAGTACTTGAACAAGTGTCTAATATTTATACAAATTAGGAACGGATATAAGTAAGATAGTCTTGAGGAATGGCTATTAGCAATTAGGAGAAAAATTATTTTGTATATACAATGTAACTCGGATATAACAGAGTTGTCGAGACCTGAGAAAAAGTCTCTTATATCCAGGTTTCTCTTGTATACATTTCTAATTTTTATAAAAATTAGACACAGACTCTTAATTTTGGGACCAGAAAAAATCTCTCTTTTATCAGGGGTTTCCTGTGTATTCAGGTCATACTGCATATACTTTGTTGTTTTTTTTAATCTATTTTGCATTTTTCTAAAATTTATTTACAAAAACTAATCATTGCAGTCTACAATAGTGGCTTTGCTCTTAGTTGTTTACCAGTGATATCGCAGAATTGTTTCCTCACCAAAAAAACATTTAGTCTTCACTATTCAGTTGTTCAGTTTAAGAAATAGTCTTATAGGTTTGTCTAAGCTAAACCAGGCCTACCTAACTTACATATAAGCAGATTAAATTAAGTAATTTTTCTTTGAACCAATTAACAACTTCAGGCAAAGTGTATAAGTATTGTGGGAGAAAAAATAGTACCAGTCTATCTCTCATTGATTTTTGTTTTAAGTATTAAATTTTTTCTTTTTCTTTTTTTTCCTAGGTAACCTTGATTCCTACTACTGTGTAAAATGCAGTGTAGCATGTTGCAGTGAATGTGTTGCTGACTACCATGCGACTTGCTATCAGATCCTACCCTTGCAGCAAGCTGTACAAAATAAGGTACAGCTGGGCCAGGTGTACACATCCATCATCGGACTCCAGAAGGACAACCTTAAGCACCTGCAGAGTGTAGTAACTTCTAAGATCCACGACAATCGGGTAAACCACGAACGCTTGTGCCGCGAGATCTTGTCCATCCGGCCGATGGTTGATAAAATCTTAGCAGAAGATGAAAGACGGCTTCTGGATCAGGTGACTTCTCGAACAAAGAGTGTTACAACGGATTTGAATGAAATGCAAGCCACTTGTAAAAGGAGCATTGATGGTCTGGTGGCGAAGGGCGAAGTGCTGAAAAGTGTTTTAGACATGAACACAGTTGAAAGACTTCATTTCTTAAGTATCTGGGATGACATATCGGACTTCATGAAAAAGAACAGTTCCCACCATCAGGATATTAAGATGCAACTTGAGAATTTACACATGTCTAGCCTAAGTTTTGAGCAAAGCAGTTTAGTCCGAAGCATTTTGAAAGGAACTGATTCTTCCATCGGTTCCTTAGTCTCTAGGCGAGCATCGTCCAAGTCCAGTGGTGCTGCTGCAGAAGATGCTTGTCTGGCCAGCAACTCTGAAAACCGAGCGCCCAACAGTTGCTGCAAATTGAAGTTAAAGTCCTCTCGTAACCTAAGATTGAATTCAGAGAGCCAACCGCTTTTAACAGACATCTGTCTCCTTCCTGGTGACGTAGTCGTCATGACTGACTTTAACAATAACAAACTAAAAATGTTTGACCAGCAGCGGGAATTGAAATACTGCATCTTACCCACTAGCCCATATGGGGTTACATACAAACCAGACACTGATCATATTATAATCAGTCTACCCAGTTCGAAAGAGATCGCTTACATTTCTTCAGCGCTAAAAATCGAGCGACACGTCAAAGTCCTTAAGGAATATTCTGCTGTCATGTTTGACAAACGTAACCGAACACTGCTCTGCACATCTACAAATCCTGGTTGTATTGATATTTTGTTTGATGACGTTGTGATCCAAACGTTGGGTTTGGCTAACATTCGTCGTCCCTTGTTTGCTGAACCAGAATACTTAGCTGTGTATTCGAAACAAAATATCCTTGTCTCGGATTGGAAAAAGAAAACCTTGTTCTGTGTTGACAACAAAGGTAACGTAATGTCCACGTTTGTCGGTGACCTCGGAGTCAATGAGCTACGATGTCCCCTTGGCATTGCTGTTAATGACTCCAACGGGAAAATCTATTTGGCAGACAAAGAGAATTGTAGAATCTTTCGTTTTTCGGCGGATTTCAAATTTGAATGTATAGTGTTGTCTCAAGCTGATCATGTAAACCAACCAATGGCGATTGCTTTCGATTCCAAAGGTCATCTGTTTGTTACTGAAAGTTCTGGTTATCTAAAACTCTTTGGATAGGATTTCATTCAAAGATTTTCTGTAGAGAAAAGAAAATTTTTTTTATTCTTTGGTGCTTTCTTTTGTGCTTCCGAAAACGGTTGGATAACAAAACAAGGAAAGAAAAAAATCACAACAAACGAAATCTTTACTGGAAGAAATATGCACTACTCCACTACTTGTTACATACATCTTGTACTCTTTGTTATAAATATGTATACTGGTTACCACATCTCTTTTCTCTCTATCACTCACTCACTCTCTTTCATTTTTCTTTCTTTCTTTTTTGCTCTTTTTTCTTTGTGGTGGTCGTCATCTTTTTTTTTTTTTTTAATCGTGTAAATATAGTTATTTCATTTAAAAAATCGTTTTCGCTAAGCACTTAAAATTGAATGACGTGTTTGTCTACTATTTTTTAATGTTGATGTATATATATATATATAAAAAAATCTCATAGAGAAAGGAGATAAATCTACGTCAAGAGTTATTTCCCTTGTGTTATTAAATCCACAAAATTCCACCTTTTTGATTACGTTCAAGTTTGATTTATATTTCCAAAATCAAGTTTGATTTGATCCACTTTCTTTGCCTACAAAATGAATAAACATGACTCTGAACCAACCAGCAAGCAAGCAAGCAAGCAACCAAACAAACAAACGAACAAATGACTAAATATTGTGATAATGATTTTCAACTTTTTTTTATAAAACAATATTTTATGCTTAAAAATCCCATTCCCCAAAATAAAATCGTGTGTTTGTGTGTGTGTGTGTGTGTGTGTGTGTGTGTGTGTTTGTGTGGTTGTGTGTATTATAAACAAAGTGCTCGTCGTTTGAATTTGTTTACGTCGCCAAAGGGCTTGCAT
>JAYKTE010419450.1:0-10497 GCA_036873565.1 Xipholeptos notoides
GATTACAGTGCCCTGTAAGGATCTGAATTACCAGATTAATTTGTTGTCTGGTTAGACTTAGGATACGTTTACATAGTCGGGTAGATGCCCAACCAACGTTGTCCTTTGTCTTTCCACAATCACTCCTTTTGTCCCACGCCTCCTTTAGGCGTTTTGTACTCCACTCTCTGATGCTAGACAGACAGCTAGCATACGGGACTGGAGCAAAGGGTTCAGGACTCTCTATTGGAAGTTCTGATCTCTCTTTGGCCAGTTTATCCGCTTCCTCTCAGCATTACTATAGAAAATATCAGAAGCAAAAACAATGAGATCAGATATCCAAGAAAGTTCTCAAATAATGATAAGTTATAAAACAGAAATATTTCTCTTAAAAAATGGATGCAAAATTGTAATAGAATTATTTCTAAACCTACATATATAAATTTTACATGGGACCATTAATCAAAAGCATCCAACTTATGAGGTCTTTTTATAAGCTGTAGGCCCAAAGGTCTATATTGTTCTAGTTTTTTCACTCTGTGACCTACTCTTAGGGTGGAAGAAAAAATAGGCAAACACATCTCAATATCCACCTGAAAGTCATACTATTCTCCAAGCACAGATGTTGCACTTTTGTGTGAATTTGATAAATACAACACAGTCTTTAATAAAACTATCATCTTAGCAGTCAGTATTGTCACAGTAAATTATCATCTTAATTGTAATTGGTAGGATTTTGGAACAAAGCTAGCCAAAATTTCAGCATCTGATTTTTAGATTAAAACTGAAATAAGGAATGAATTGATGCAACTGCATTTCACTTATGAAAAGTTATTGTAAAGTTTCTTATGATTTTATACACACTTTTTCCAGAAAATTATGCCCACCACTTTTGAAGGCCACTAAAAGTGTTTTTTCTTTTTTTTTTTTTCTTTTCCATGACAGCAAAGCCACCATTTATAAAATAAATATTTTTTCCATTTATAAAAAAAATTGTTTGGCTAAACCTATAATTACTGAAAGCAAGGGACTCATATATTTTCCTAAGGTATTATCTAGAAATTAACTATTATGGTTCAACTGGATGTTTGAACTGTGCCATGATTTCAAAATCTGGCCAACTGGGATTCCCCCAGACATTAATTAAAAGTGATATAATAAAATTTGATAAAAGATATAAAAATTATATGTAAAATGTGACAACGCCTTATAAGTATGTTAATAAATATTATCTACACAAATGCTGATGTCTCAAAATACATTGATATTCTTTTATACAAAATAGATCATCTGTATGTTAGATTCAAATCAGCAAAAATATTTACCAAGACACTTAAAAAAACTATCAATCATATGATTATATTTGATTCTGACCATGAACAGAAAAACTGGAGAAGGTCAAAGGATAAACAGGCTGAAATGTAATGAATTTAACAAATACAAAGATGAGGATCATGGTCTGCCTAATCAATATACAAATTGTTGTGCCTAATCTCAAGGAATACAAAATATAATTTATTTTTTTATGTTCATCATTCAAACAATAATAGAAAATCAATGACGCAGGATTTTTTATATTCCATTGAAACAGGGGCGGAGTGAGAGTGTTACGGGCTCTGTGGCAGAAAATACAATGGACCCCCTCTCTCGCTACATGTAGAGGCTGTGCAGCAGGGGATCTGTGAAAATTTGATTAACTATGTGCAGTAGTCAGCTACAGACATTAAACACACATTATGATGTTAAGGCAAAGTGGAGTGACCCAAGTCAGAATACATGTATAAGATTGTTAACAAGGACATCCTTGATAATTTTATTGACAGTCAAGCAGGCCCCTTTGCAGTACTGAGTCCTTGAGCATGATTAACCGATGGCTCAGTATGCCCCTGCATTAAAAAAAATATTCTGAAAAAGAAAAGAAATCTAGGGAATTAAAAGAAATAGTATTTGGTAGATTTTATTAAAGATAAAAACAAATTTCTTGAACACCTGAAAAAGAATTTTGAAAAAGGAATAGAAAGTGTTGAGTTTTATGCTATTTGGTATAGGCTGTGGGCCCAAAGATATTTATCACTCAACATTTTTCACTTTGTGACCTAAAAATAGGGTGGAAAATCAAAAAATAGGCAAGTGAAGGCCGATACTACCATGGATGTCATACTATTTTTTTACAAGAGCAGATTTTGCACATTTGTGAGTTCTTAATTTTAACAATACACCCATTAATAAAACCATACTAATGCAGTAAATATTGTCAAAGTGAATAAAAAACTGAATTGTAAATGGTCAGATTTTGGAACAAAGCTAGCCAAAATAATAGCATCCAATTTATAGATTAAGATTGAAATAACAAAATAATTAATGCAACTAAATTTCACTAGGGAAAAGTTATGGAAAAATTTCTTATGACTTAATACACAATATTTTAAAAAAATCCTCTTCATTACTTTTACCAGCTAAGATAGTGATTTATTGGTTGGTGACAAGCCAGCCAAGTAATGAAGATGTAAAACAAAGAACAATTATTCTGTTTGAGTGTTTTGTTTCTCTCTGACATAATTATCAAAGATGGAATTTGTTTGATTAGAATAATTTTCATCTTTTGAGAAAGGAAAATCTGTTGAAAGTAACCTGTGCATTAAAAGATAAAGAACTCTCTCAACTTAGAGATTAACATATTGAAGTTTGTTAAGTACTACTACTTATCTAATCTTCTGTCAGCAGTAACTAAGCTACAGATATGAGCCTATATCTTCTGTTCTAATGATCTTATTTGGTTTTAAAATCTGTAAATGCATTTGAAGAAAGAAAATGGAATTAAGGGGTCATGTTGGAAATTTGCTTTCCGAGATTTAAGTCAAGGAAGATTTTCTAAGATTAGAATATAAAATTCACCTGAACTTTTGGAAATAGAAGTAGCACTTGCATAAATTTACTAGTATTTCTTAAGAACAAATTCTTCTACATCAGTTTATTTCTTCCTTTTATTTAATGTCTCTTTATTTGAGTCTATTCTATTACCAATAGGTTATACTTTTAATGCCAATATAAGTATATGCCATAAATAAATCAATTATAGTTATTTCCAGTATATTATATCTATCTTTGGTATTGGACCATGTAAAAAAAAGATCAATTGATGTTATCTAATACAGGTCTGTTGATATTGATCATTCTATCTAACTCTATCTTATACTAGTCATCTAATATTGTTCAAGCTCTTTTTATATACATTTGCATATTTTTTTGCTTCTATTCCTATGCTTCTACCCATGAATAAATAGATATCTTTTTTTCTGTATTTTTGCACTTTATAAATATAGAAACAAATACATTCAAATTTATCCAAACTTGTACTAAGCAAAACAACTTGTATCATGTTATATCATAAAAATAATCATTGCAATCAATGATGGTTTTATTTAAGCTTGTGTTGTTATTATTAAATTCTTGCAAATGTGCAGCATCAGTTTTGGGGGGGGAAAATAGTATGACTTTTCATGGAGTGTGGGCATTTGTTTGCTTATTTTTTTCACCACACTAAGTGTAGGTCACAGAATGAAAAATCTTCAGTGATGTAGACCTTTTTAGGCCCACAACTATGATTTAATGTTCATGGGACTATTGGTATTCTTTTCCCTTTTTCCACTTTAAGTGTAGGTCACAGAATGAAAAATCTAGCATGATATTAACTTTTAGGCCAATAGTCTATAACTTAGATACTATTTTACAAATACTTGCTTTATTTTGTCTATATTTGTTTCATTAATTTTTTTCTTAACAATGCAATGTTTCAAGTTTTATTTTATGTTTTTGTGTTTTATGTTTTTATGCAATGTTTTATGTTGTATCTATTTTTGTTTTATTTATTTTATCTATCTTGGATTTATCTATATTTGTTAATCTATTTTTTCTTAACAATGCAATGTTTTATGTTGTATGTTTTAGTGTTTTATGCAATGTTCTATGTTTTATCTATATTTGCTTTGTCTATTTTTTGTTACAATGCAATGCTAAACTTTCAAAACCATTATTTGACCACTGAAAACATTGATTAGAAACTTCCTTCAAACTCTTTTAATAACAGTCATCAGATAGAAATTCAAAACTGGTTGAAGCAAAACTTTTTGTCTTTAGTGTATGGTTCAATAATTCATTGGGGATACTTTTGTTAGACTGATCTTATCAATTTAACTCTGTTGAAATTGAAAGAACGATTGAATTCTTGCATGGGAGAAACTTAGGCATAGGTGACAACTTCAGTACCTCATTTTCCCAGATGGATTCTTTCAATTTTACCAAAGATAAATTAATTGTATGCGCACTTATCTGAGTTTTCAGGATGAGTTTTGATTATCAGTATTATCATTATCTTTATATTAATATGCTAAGGAACTTCGACCGGACTTTATGCAAATTAGTCATCATGACGTCATTCCCTAACTTTTGATTGTACAATAAGTACAGTAAAAAAAAAAATTGGGGGAAAAAAAAAATTCAATGCCTCACTGTGTAGTTCTATTTTTTGTAATAATATCTTCAGATTTTCTTTGTATTTGTCTTCAAAATAACTTTTTTTTAATTCACAGTCTGATCTGAACTAATGAACCACTGATTTTTATATTGAAGGAAGTTCTTATTGTTGAACTTATCAACTACCGTGGAATTTACATGGGTTCTGCTAGTTATTATTATTATTCAAACTATTTATTATTCTATTCTTATCTTTATTAACTACAGAATTAAAAGAAATGCTAAAATTGCAAAATAGTCAAGTAACAACAGGGTATTCTTTAATAAAAACATATTTTTACAGCCCTACTGATAACTACAGAATTAAAAGAAATAGTGAAGTCTCAAAATAGTCAAGTAACAACAAGAATATTCCTTTATAAAAGCATATTTTCACAGCCTTACTAATGACTGAAAGAAATGGTAAAATCACAAAATAGTCAAGTAACAACAAGAATATTCTTTAATAAGGATATATTGTTACAGCCCTACTAATATCTACAGAATTAAAAGAAACAGTAAAATAGAATATTCTTTAATAAACACATATTGTTACAGTGCTAATTATTATATTCACAACATTTAAGCTTTTGTGCTATTTTGGTTTCTTCAAGTATTACTTGTACTTGGGAACATATGAAAGAAGCATTCAAATAATCTTATGATATAATGAAGCTATGGAAATGAACTCTTTTACTCAATTTTTGTTCTCTGCCATACACACATGAAACTCAAGACTTGAACAAAATTTGTTAAATATTGACGTTCATACAATTGAATATGTTTTTAAACTATTGCTTTCTCCGTATATCACTTAAATTTATTTTAAATTTTACATCTACTAAAAACACTTATATAAGAACTTTCTCATTTGCCTATTCTTTTAAAATTCTTATTATCATGTATGACAATTATTAACTTTACTAAGTTGTCTCCCTTTGATACTCTTCACTGAGCAGAGATGGTGAAGGGAAACACTTTGGAATGAGGAGGGAGAGCAGTATGCATCTGATAAATGAAATTGCCTATCATTCTACTCACGTTGTTAGTGTCTTTATACCTTTACAACAATTAGTTGATTTATAATCTGGATTTTCATTCTGTTGCAATATTTTGGGTCTAATGATACCAGAGTATGAGGGTTAACATTTCAGTGATCCCATTTATATCTAGATGTTTATAAGATGGGCCAATCAAAGAAGAGAATAGATGCAAACTATATCAAATAATCTATATTATAGATTCTATTCGTGTGAAATTGAACTATCATTATCATCATTGTTGTTGATATTATTGTTACCATTATTATTGTCCTTGAATTACTGCTGCTAAAATTTTCATTGAATCTGTTCCCATTTGGACTAATTTCTTTTTCTTTTTCTCTTTATTTTAAAAAGACTTTTACCTTTTATAATTTCCTAAAATTAGGACCATTTTGTCCAAAACAAGATGGTTCTACATTCCACACATTTTTTCTTTGCTGGTTGTACTTGCATCGCTGTTATTTAATTTTACTTTCCAAAACTAATTATTCATAAATTGTAGATAAATATGAAATATCTCATCAGCCAAATCTAATTTATTTTATAAGTGAAAATGCTGTTCTTGTGAGATATTAGCCATGACAATATGAAGATATTCTTAAATTTTTAAAGATATATATTTCAGTCAGCAGGCGTTGATAAATCATAGAATTTTTTTATAGAGGAAAAAATGCTATAAATAAGCCCAAAGCAGGTACCTGTAAATGGTAATTAATTTAAAAAAATTTATGTATAATAAATATTTTTTTTGTTTTTTAATTATGTAATTAGTATATTGTTTGATCTTTTTAAACAAGCTGCAAACATTTAAATGGCTATTTTGAAACATCATTTGGGTAATTTGTTTATTCATAAAAAATCAAGTCTACACCTTAAAAAACAATTTTCTTTTTAATGATTTCAAGTGAAAATTATTATATGTATGAAAATAAAAGACATAAAAAAATTTAAGATCTATCATTGAGAAAGTTATAGCTTTTTTCAATTATATCATTTTGTATATATTCCAACATCTATAAAAAATATAGATACCCTTTGTCTACATATATTATGTGGATCTACTCATGCTTAAATAAATCCTTGTACTATTGGTCCTAAAAATAATTGTTTTTGGAGATTGTAATTGGTGACACAGGGAGTCTAAGCAAAACGATCAAATATGTTTTGGTTTGTAATACTACCATATTCCTACACCTTGATATATCAACTTTTCTTTTTCTCTTCCTTGCCCCTTCTTTTATTCAGATTACACAGACAGGCATACACTTGACAATCCCAGAATTCTTATTCCTCTCTCCCTCTCTCCCTCTTCAACTGGTATCAGTTGAATATATTAACAATACAGTGCCATATATATTATATTTTAGGTAAAAATTCTGCTAGTAGAGGATATTTATTTTTATATAATTGCAATAATAAGAAAGTCAGGATAATCCAAAAAATCTAAAGAGACAAAAGGTGTTCGTATCGCTGGATAAGAAAAAAATGCCTTAATATCCATACATATGTATTTACCAAGGTATATAGAAAGATTCTAAGGAGTCTAAACATATGTCTTGAAGATAATCAAGAAATATATATTTGTGTAAAGATAAATATGTTTAACTTGGGTGTACAGCAATTGTAGGTTTTGAAAGTTAATGGATTGCCTTTTGCTGCTTTTAGTCAATATCTTTGTATTTGGTGATTTTCAATTCCTGGCTGAGTGGTCAACATAAAATATTGGAAATTATCTATTTTTCTGATTATGGAATCGCACTTGCCTAAGACTTGTTTGTGTAAGTGGATAATGGATTTAGGAAGGAGGCTCTCAGGCAAACAAGATCAAGTGCTGTGACCACCTCGAATTTGGCTACTTTTCAGAGAAAAGAGAAAAATAATCCAAGAAGGGATAGATAAACTTATGTATGTGTCAAGGCAGTGCCATCAAAGAAGAAATATTGTATGTAAATAGATAAAATAAGATTAGTTTTGCTTTCTCCAAGGTTTTAGGTCGCATTTATAGATGGTTAACTGACTCATTTTTACTTTTCTCAACTTGGTCAACTAAGATCAACTTTGTGCTTATGTGAATCACTTTTATATATCTTTAATTGGTTAACTATGATCAACTTTGAGCTTATGTGATTCATTTTTACATTTCTTTATTTGGTTGACTAAGATCAAATTTGTGCTTATGTGAATCACTTTTATATATCTTTAATTGGTTAACTAAGATCAACTTTGAGCTTATGTGATTCATTTTTATATTTCTTTAATTGGTTAACTTTGATCAAATTTGTGCTTATATGACTTATTTTTGCATTTCTTTACTTTACTGTATGGCATTTTGTTTTAGCAAACACATATGTAAAGCTACTGAGAGTTTGAACATATTCAATATCTGAGGTACACTTTACTCATCTCCCCTACATTTGGGGAAGAAATGCCTTCAGGTTTAGTTTTTTTTTTTTTCATTATTATTTCTTTGTTTTACAGGATATCAACTCATACAAATATAAAGATTGAGTATACACTGACTTCTTGGGTTATTACCTACTTTTTAAAAAAATATTCTTAAATTACAAACATTCATAAACTTTTTATCCACTTTTTCAGACTGTGATCCTTATCTTTATAATTATTGTTTCCACCATGTTTCAGCCATCTAATCCCTTGACAATAACTATAAAGATGAAGACAACAGTCCAAAAAAGTGGATATGCAGATTATAAAGCCTTATCTCAAAGGACTCTAAAAAATATATTCATAAAGTAACAAGCAAATATATAATGGGTCATTATTTCCACCCCAATTAATCCACCATTTATACAATAGAGAACTTTCTTTGTTTTAAACTAAAAATCATCAAAATTTAACAAAGGTTTTCACTAATCTAATTAACAAAACACATTGTTACTAATAGAATATACCAACATTCTACAAAGTTTAAAAGACAAGGTTCTGAAATGAGAGTGATCGTAGAAAAGCCAGACTATGTATGAGAACTATCGACAGTGGTACCTCTCGATATATATATATAGTTTGGTAGGGTTAGTATCTGTGTATAGGTGAGTTTTGCACAACATCTACTAAGTTCAATTTCAGACAACTATCTCAATTCTCAATTCACAACCGATCGGGACTGCTTATTATTTTTTATTTTCCTCCATTACCCTGGCCGGTGGCGAATGCTGCTGGTGGCATTAAAGGTGGCAGTACTGTCTTAGCCACCAAAACTGTGTTATAACCCTTAGTTGGCAGCTCATGAGGACAGGATAAAGCATGTGAAATCATACAATGTATCTAGAAAATGAATAACAAATGTTCTTCTTATGGTTAACTTGCCTACACTTATGATAATCAACCCCTCCAATCAATTAATACAAATTTAGGTAAATACTAGAAGAGGTAAGGGACAATCTTTTCTTGACAGCTATACCTGCTATGATAATATTACTACTACTACATATTTTTCTAGTTAAAACTATGGTTCACCAATACTTCTTGATACATGTCTAGTACGGATAACTGTACCCCATAAATTATCCACAAAACTTCTAAGAATTTGTTTACAAAAGATCTTTTTTTAGAATCAATGATTTTTCCAAACGTTTTTGGTCTTCCTTGACCATCCTCAGGGATTGACATTTTGTCATTTACATCTTAGTTTTTATTGTGTTTTGATCCGATTTGTTTATTTCTTTATTGTAGTTAAGATGGATTTTCTCCTCAGGTTCTTTTCACTTGTTCTTTTCGGCGTTTCTCCCAATAAAAACTAAAATGTAACTGACAAAATGTCAATCCCTGAGGATGGTCAAGGAAGTCTGAAAACGTTTGGAAAAAAGCTTGGAAATTATATTAAGACACTCAACCCGGCTACTAAGTTTCTTGTTAGAAAGCAAGAAAAAATCAAATTAAAAATATTAAAAAGGAAAATTAAAATTCCTTTTAATGAAACTTGTCTGAATATATATATATATATGAACAAAATAGAATGAGGCCAAGTCCAGCAAGCTGACAAAACTGCCTTTTAAATTTTTTTTTCTTGTATAAATGTTGATATCAAAGTGTTGGAAAACTAAATGATTTAAAAAAGAAATTGGGAAATAAAAGCACATTTTTTTTTAACTCATCGTTCATTTCTCTTCATAAGGGAATATAAATTCTGAATGTAGAACAACTTTAATGGATCAATCAATCAATCAATCAATAATTGTCTGCCTAAATCAACAATAAAATAAATGGAGATTTTAAAAAATAAAAGAAAGAAAAATAAAAACAACAATAATGGCAAAATAATACTAACTATCTAGACCTGTAAAAAAAATGTTCACAGATTCTCAAAAGAGGGTATAACTCTGTTACATCCTTAATCTTTAAATTGGTTTGTCTAAATAACTTGAAATGGCTGTCTAAATATTAACAATGGAAAAAAAAATAATGTTCTTAACATTTCTAATTTTTCACAAAAAAAACATTATGTAGAGAAAATAAAAACATGTTTTTTCTAATTTTACAATAACATGTTTTATCCAATCAAAACATTGCTAGTTTTTTCCCTAATAAGTGACAGCAAACCTTGTCTGACGATCTTAAACATTGTTTATGGGATATTTTGGAATATTCCAATTTCATTCTAAGGGAAATCACTGTAATAACAGTTGGTGCAACTAAGCATATTAATATATACATGGTTTGTTCAATAAGTAACGAGAAAATGTCAGGAGAGACATTAAGTATGATTTGATCAAACTGATAGTTCATGGTGAAGTACGTATACATATAGTCTACAAAATGATTTACTGACATCTTTATCTCATTTTAGGTTTGAGCACAGCAGTGTTCGTTTTGGGACCAGTCTGATCTGGTTTGCCGATTGCAGGGAAACAAGCCATAACAAATATTATGCCATCAAATTTTGTGTTAAACTTAATAAACCCAAACAAGAAGCTGATGGAATGTTAAAGGAGGCCTATGGGGA
>JAYKTE010419561.1:0-10496 GCA_036873565.1 Xipholeptos notoides
TATGAGAGGTCAAGACGAGTCTCTACCAAACTCCTCAGCCAATGTTGGATCTAAAGACTTGAAATTTGATATACCAAGTATTCAGATCAAGGCAGCACTTTCTGATTGGTTTTGAGCTGGAAAAAATTCCTGCTAATGGGTCAAAATTTGGAATTACAAAAAACACAGTACAAAATAAATACAAAAGCAAGGATCAAAGCATTTAGACTACTGAAATATACATAGAACAATGATTCAGATCAATAAAATTTACATAACACAATTGCAAGCTATGTTTCATAAATTACAATTTGAATTGACATTTGGAAGAGTGTTTATCACTTTACAAACATAATGTACAGTACTACTTTCTTATATAATAGTCTTCCTTAACTACTTTATTAGCAAGTCCTTGTTGCCCAGGCAAAACTATGCAATACTTCAGGTGTATATATACATATATATATTTAAGATTATATTTTATTTGCTTGTGTAAGTTTCTAACTAACAAGCTTGTACAAAGACAGGGATCATCTAAAATGCAGCTTCCACAGTCATATATTATAAGCCACATCTCTCTAACTGGCATTACAACTAACCCTAGCCAAGAAAGGCCTTTTAATATATAACAGGTATACTGTAAAACAATCTATTATTTGGTTTTGGGTTTGTTTGTTTTTTGCAAACACCATGGGAACAAAGCCATAATGAAATATAATACATTATTAGAATCTTTGTTAATTTGTTTAAAAATATTTTTGTCACAGATTGATTGAAACATAACAATGTATGAAAATGAAAGGTTAATTAAAACAGTTTTACCAATTAAAGTAATTAGGGTTCTAAAACAGTGCATTCTTATTAGGTGACGTTTTCTGTGATTCTAATAGCAGATGGATATAGTGGAAGATATTCTGCAACATTTGATAGAGGGAGAGAAAAGAGAGAAAAGTGGTGGAGAAAAGAAAGAGAGATGGGGTAGATGAAGATGGAGTGAGAGAGAAATTGGGGTAATGAAGAGAGAGGTAAAAAGAAAGTGGGGTGATGAAGAAAGAAAGAGAGATATATGTTATGATATATTAACTTTTCCAGGTCATTTAATGCCTATAACAATCATTTTTGATAAAGGTTCTTTTGTCCACGCATAGTTTTTTAAATAACATAGTATGCACTATTTAATCCATAGTTGGAGGGAATGTGGGGATTCATACTTTTCCAAGGGTATTAGCCCAAGTGTGAACATAAACGGAATGACTGGGATTCAAACTTGCATATCATGATTTCAAAGTTCGACTCCCTATCCACTGCCAAGATAGAGAGAGAAAGAGAAAGTGGGGTGATGAAGAGAGAGAGAGTAAAAGGGGAAGTTTGAAGAGTGAGAGGGAGAAAGAGAGATTATTTATTATATAATCCTTTACACAGTACTGGGATCTTTAGTTATTGTTTGATTTTCTTGCTGGACGGATCATTATTTTTATTAGATCACATAACCATTACTAAGTGCTTGCACACCTAGTAACTAGTGGTCTTTGCTGAAGTCAAAGTGACAACAATTTCTGCTTCATTCTAGTCAGAGACTGTATGGTACCGCATCTTCACAAGTTTTCACTCTTCTGTATCTAGTTCTCACACACGACAATGTCTGATGCTACTTCCTTAAGGCAGAGTGACAATAAGTCTCCTCTAGCACTTCTACATGCATTCATACCCTGCTGTCAGTATTACTATTACTATTGTTGTTGCCCAAAATTACTTCTACTACTACTACTATGGCTGAAACAAATTTCTATTGGACAATACCACCTGATATTTGCAGTTGGACTAATTTATTTATTTATTTTTTATTATAAAATATTTTTATTTTTTATAACACCCCAAATTAGGACCAATTTTGTCTGAAACAAAAATAGCCCGATATTGCACAAAACTAAACTCGCCTATTATGATCACTAAGTACAAGGACTTATATCCATTGCACCAAAAGAAACAGATTATGGGTCGTCTAGTATGTAGTTTGTCGTTGGCTTCAGAAAGCCAGGAGATGAAGACCTCGCAATATCATTTATGTCCAACAATACAGGATTTAATTTGGCCTATTTCTGGCTTACCTGAAAACCGTCTCTCTTCTTCTTTTTTTCATCTTTTTAAGTCTTCTCTCTAATTCATCTCTTCCTTTATCTTTTCTCTTATCTTTCTTCTTCTTCTTTATTAATTCTCTTCTTTCTCTTCTTTTATTTCTTCTTCATCCCTCCCCCCCCTCTTCATCTTTTTCTTCTCTCTACTTCTATTCTTCCTTTTTTCTTCTTTCTTCTTCTATTTCTTCTTTATTCCCCCTTTTCTTCTCCTTTCTTTTTCATTCTTCTTTTTTCTTCTTTCTTATTCTCCTTCTTCTTTTTCTTCTTTCTTCTTCATTTCCCTTTTTCTTCTCTTCCGCCGTTCTCCTTATTCTTCTTATTCTTCTTCTTCTTTTCTTCCTTCTCTCTTCTTTTTCGCTCTTCTTCTTCTTCTGCTTTTTCTTATTTTTTCTGCTTTTTCTGTCTGCTTTTTCTTCTTTTCTACTCTTTGTTTTCCCCTCTTCTTCTTTTCTTCCACCTTTCTGCTTCTTCTTCTTCTTCTTCTTTCTTCTTTTCTTCCTTCTCTCTTCTTTTTCGCTCTTCTTCTTCTTCTTCCTCTTCTTCTTCTTCTTCTCCTGTCTGCTTTTTCTTCTTTTCTACTCTTTGCTTTCCCCTCCTCTTCTTTTCTTCTTTTCCTTCTTCCCATTCCTCCCTTGATGTGAACCTTTTCTGCTCTTCAAGATTAAAGCTATTGAAAATTCCTAATCGAAAATATTGATTCAAGAAATGTCATTACCAGATTTTTATTCTGTCTTTTTGTCAATCTCTCTCCACCCATTCCTATACTTCCAAATATACAAAAAGACTTCCAGTACACGAGTTCAAATCCCAGTCAATCACATTATGTCCACATTCGGGATAATAATCTTGAAAACGGCATGAATCTTACCTCCTCCAGCTATGTGTCAAATAGTGAATCTACTTGAACATATTAACGAAAAGAAATACGTTTATAAAAAAAAATGTTTATTTTAGGGAATAAATGACGGAATAAGTCAATATCATACAAACTTGGTCGCGTTAGGCAGGCCAGATTTACACGCTTATCATATTTCTCGACGTTTTGTAATCAGTGTTGCCCTTCATTATGACGAGTTACTCTCATTGATTTGACGGGTCATCTACTCGGGTTTTTGAAATCAGTGATATCCTTACTGTAATGAATATCAAGTCCAATTTAATCAACACACAATCGTCGCAGTCTGTGAGACTCATCATTTTGTAAGAACGCCATGTTCTAAAAATGGCTTGCATTTATGCAGCTGGAGGTCTTATAATTCGCATAAGAGCGACGGCAGTTGGTGTTACTCCACGAGGTCAGTTGACATTAAACGTGCAGGTGTCACGATTTTATTTTTTTCACCGTCTTGGCTGAACACGACGCACATATTCGCGAGCTCTTTAATCTACTTCTATTTACAACTACACTACCTAAACGAGATACCCGATGTAAAGAAAGAGCCACTCAAGGCAGCTAAAAGTGAAAGTAATGGATTTGACTGAGAACTGAACACGTATTATGCCGCTCAAAAACTGATGCAAGATGGTCTAGAAGCAATGTAAAGCATTTAATACATTTCTGTTTTATTTTTTTCCAAAATTGTATTGCATGAAGTTCTTTTAAAGTGCCCTACATCCAGATTGCAATTTTAAAATTTACCATTCATTCATCAAGCTTTAGTAGGATTTCTTCTGTAGCTTTTCTTTTGGATCTAAATTCTAAAAATTGGCCAGTAAATTTATGAGATGTATAGCAATAATATACTGAATTTTCAAGAGTCTACAATAATTTTAAATTCCTGTACAAAAGCAGTCTGGGACTTATTGAAATCGCCTTTTATTGTTGTTTTCTGATTCTATTAGCTTATTTGTTTAGAATCTTACCCATTCAAACGGAGGGATTTGATGAAAGATTGATGCGGCGTCATTGGGTTCCTGCTATTCATATAGAAGTCAACACAACGAGTTGAGAAAAGTGCCCTGTGCATTACTGTTCAATACTGTTACAAATCTCTTGAGATATATGATACGCATTAATCGCATCCGTCAGACGTGTTTAATTCTTTTTTGTGTCCTTTTAAGATATTTATTTTGGTTTTAATTTTAGCAATCAACATTTGATAAAATGGGGCCACGATTATATTAATTCGAGTTATTTGGACTTCTAATCTTATCTCCAGTATGTTCACTGTGTTTCGGTCGACGTATCCTCCGGCCTTTCTCAGGCATTCACTGGAACTTGCGAACTTTCTACTTTCACTGTATTTCGGCCGATGTGTCCTTCAGCCTTTCTAAAGCGTCACTTGAACTTGCGAAACTTCTACTTTCACTTCATTTCGGCCGATGTGTCCTCCTGCTTTTCACAGGCATCTTTTAAACTAAGGAACCTTCCACTCTCTTTTTCAGTTTTGTCTTCACTACGTTTCTACCGATGTGTACTTTGCTCGGGTATTACTCGGCTTCAATAACCTTCTACTTTCCTCTTCAGTTTTATCTTCAGCCAACATGTCCTTTTGTCTTCCTTAGGTATTATTCGGGAACCTTCGCGAAGATGAAAAATCCGTTAAACTTGAATGAAGATAGTAATCGAGTCGCGTCTAATAAATCCAGACAATTCTGGCCCTGGTAACTTTTTACATTTAATTTTACTTTCACTTTCACCGTTTACATGCAGCAAGCCACTGCATATTATCGCAAAAGTTGCATCTCGGATCTGACAAATTGCCAGTCAAGAAGAGTACAAAGAGTGATTAAAACACAACAAACGGTTCTCTCGTCTAGGCGAGTCACTTTCCACCGCACTGCATTCAGCTTTTAAGTCGTAACAATTCACGGGTGATAAATATTAGCGCCGAGTCAAACAATGGGGGCTCGCCATTTTGATTTAATGCCTTACTCTTCTTTTTCTACTTTTTCTACTTTTTCTTCTTCTTTTTCTCTTCCAATTTCTTCTATTCTTTCTTTTTCTTCTACCTTTCTCTCTTTTCTACTTTTCTGCCCAGCATTTTTTCTTCTACTTCTACTTCATCGGGTTTTTTGCCTCCAACTTCTTCTATCTCACCCTTTCATGTTGTTCTTCTTCTTTCCTCCTTCTCCTTCATCCTTTTTCTTCTCATTTTTTCTTCATTCTTTTCTTCCCCCTTTCTATTTCTCCTCTTACCCTTCTTCTCCTGCCGTTTTTCGTTCTTCTCCTCCTGTTATTCTCCTCTTCACCTCAATCTTCTTCTTCAATCCCCCTTTTTCTTCCTTTTCTTTCATTTTTTTCTTGTACCCTTCTTTCTTTCTCTCTCACTCCTCTATTTTTTCTTCCTTCTTCTTCTACTTATTTGCTTCTTCCTTCCCTTCTGTTTCTCGTTCTTCTTTCTCTCTCAACCCTTTTTCTATTTCTCTTTCTCCCTTCTTCTACTTATTCTTTACCACCTCCCCTGCCATTTCCCGTTCTTCTCCTTCTCTTTTCCTTCTCACTTTTACTTCTTCTACTCTTTTTTCTTTCTCTATTTCTTCTTCTTCCTCTTCCTTCCTTTTCTTCTCTTCTCTTCCACCTCTCCTGTCGTTTCTCGTTCTTCTTCTCTTCTCTTTCTTAGCCTTTTTTCGCCGACCACCCTTTTTCTTCTTTTCCTTCTCATTTTTCCTTTTTCTATCCTTCTTTCTTTCTCTCCCCTCTTTCTATTTCTCCTTCCTTCTTTTACTTCTCTCCTTCTTCTCCATCCCAGCTGTTTCTCGTTCTTCTCCTTCTCTTCTTTTCTCCTCATTTTTCTTTCTACCCTCCTTCTTCCCGTCTAAATATAGAAATCTTGCCTTTGGTCGATATCATACTTACCCCCTTTTCCTGGCAGGCAAGTTATTCCTTCTCTGTGCTTCTCCGGAAAGTGACTGATCTTTGGGCTGGAATACGAAACACTGTTCAGAGAAGGGTGAAAGAAAAAAGAGGCAAACGATTCCCAATACTTCCTTAAACATCAAGACCCAAAGGTCTATATCGCTGTAGATTTTTCATTCTGTGACCTACACTTAGGGTGAATTAAAAAATAAGAAAAAGAATGCCATTACTTTCTGAATCTCATACTATTTTTCATCAAGCGCAGATGTTGCACATTTATAAGAACTTTATAACAATACAAACTTTAATAAAAAATCATTATTACTAGTAAATATTATCGTATTGAATAAAAAGCTGAATTGTAATTGGTCAGATTTGGGGAGAAAGCTACGCAAAATTTCAGCATTCAATTGAGGAATAAGGAATAATTTCTCCCGGCTTTATGCACAATATTTTGAAAATCTTATGCCCATCGCTTTTATACAAGCCATTAAAAGTTTATAACGGTCTATGAGCGTTATTATCGCTGAAGATTTTATGTTTTCCACCTTTTCCCCGTTGTCGGCGTTCGTTTTTGACGAATATCAACCAAATTTTAGATATACGTTCTGTACATGAACCTGTTGTCCGTCACGGTGCAAGTTCATTAAATTTGAAATATCATAGCTGTTTTTCATGGCGTTTTATTTTCCTGCGTTGTTTCATTTCCGAGTAATTTCTATCAATTTTGCCAAAATTTCACACAAACATGTAAAATAGTGATCTGTGCCGATTGCAAAATTTTTTTCGAAAAATGTAATTTTTCTTTTAAGTCCTACAATTATTTGAGGGCTCATTCTGGAATGGTTTCATGTGGTAAACTGGACAGGCCTTCATTTTCTTTTCTATTGTGTGAATTTATCCGAAATATCACGTGTAGAAAATTTGTATAGTTACAAATAATATGGCATCCTTTTCTTTTTTACAAATACCTCAAATTATGAACAAAATTTAGACGTGGACATTAAGTCGGGGCTCAGTGTTCTATTGTATTAATTTAGTAAACTGATCCCCCACTTTATGACCATATTTTTGTACAAATGTAATGTTTGTCTAAAACACATTTTTTTACATGATATTTTAATTGAAAATTGGACACTGACTTAATGTCCACTGGATTTCTCTCCTGATTCCTTTTTTTTATGAATTTCGAAAAAATTAATTTTGTACATAACTTATTTGCAGAGATAGCAATTGTCTTTATCATGTTTTTATCATTGCTGTTTCTTTTATCTCTATTTTCCTTTATCTCTTTTCTCTTTTTCTCTCTCTTAATGTCTTAGACTGCAGTAGCCTCTCTTATTTTATTTTAAAAATTTCGGTAAAATTTTACATGTATACCATTTTTACTGATACTATCTATATAACTACTAATATAATGAAACCCAGTTTTAAATATTAATCATGTAGCGAACTAGATTTTGCAAGAAAAGCTAGAAGAGGACTTTATAATCAGACATTGCCTATAGATACCCTGGCAACACCGGGTCAAGGGCAGCTAGTCTAAAATAAAATTAAAAAAGGAAAAAGAGAAATAGGCAAAAATTAAATGGCAAAATAGTTTAATTTTTGGAAATTACGGTCGTAAATTTTTTTTCATAAAGTGCCGTTTCGGTAGTAAAACGACTCCAGGATCGCGAGGATCCATTTTTCTCGCTTAGCCCTGATGGATTTGAAGGAAGTGTGAAAAGTTCAGGCAAAGACATTTATCTTAAACAAAAAAAAACAAAAGAAGAAGAAGAAAATAGGCAAAAGCATTATACGTTTAGAGTTTATTTCTGTTCTAGGATTTTTTTTTTCGGTACGTTTCACAAAAGCTGACATCGAATATCCTGAAGCCAATTTGCCATCAGCGTTATTTTCTATCTTCCACTTTTGTCAGCGGCCACTTTTTAGAATTTAGTTGCCATATCGATCGTCTGGAAGAGGAATAAGTGGGACGAGATCTGAGCATTACTGTCAGATCCTAGAAAATTGTTATTACAATCCTCTTCTTTTTTTCTTTCTTTCTTTCTCTCTCTCTTTCTGCATGTAAAGGGTGTTGCAATAACTTGGAAATGAGTTAACATATTTATTACATTACTATATATATATTTATATATATTTGGTTTGTTCAATAATTAATGAGAAATTTCAGGAGAGACATTAAGTATAATTTGATCAAACTGCTACTTCATGGTAAGTCTACAAAATGATTTACAGATAACTTCCTTTCATTCTAGGTTTGAGCATAGCGGTGTTCGTTTTGGGACTAGTCTGATCAGGTTTGCCGAAGCAGGGAAACTAGGAACAACGTTATGCTATCAAACTTTAAGTTATATAAATATACATGTAGATAATATAATCTTAATGTGATAAATATGTTAACTTCTGCCCTAGTTATTGGAACACCATATATATATATATATATGATATATACTCGATAGAGCAAACTAAGTAAGGCGCTAGGTCAGTTTTACGTGCTCATCATATGTTCGGGATTTTTGTAATCTCTGTTGCTCTTCACTTAGAATAATTACTCTCGTTGAGTTGACAGGTTTTATCTATCCGAGATTTTAAAATTATTGTTATCCTTACACCTAAACAAGTTACTCCCCCGAGTTAACGAACCTCATTTGCTTGAGACAGCTGAAAATGAACATCATGGTTTTGACTGGGATTTGAACACACATAATACGATTCTTTCAATGTCTTTTATTACATAAAGTCGATTCATGGGAAACCCATTAAAATCACTGAAACTGAACTTGAATCAATATCTAAGAAAGCAAAATGCTTATTATAGTCTATTTCTTTCAAATTTTAATATAGGGCGTTGATTAAAGTGAAGCCAGGAAAGATAACTAAAAAACTAAATTTTAATCAATATCAAGAAATTAAAAGGATTTTCGTCTATTTCTTTCAAATTTTAGTGTATTGAGTCGATTTAAGAGAAACCAAGAAGGATTATTAAAAATTAAATGGAATCAATACCTAAGAGGTTAAAATACTTTTAGTTCATTTCTTTCAAGTTTAGGGAGTAGACTTAACTAAAACGGAAGAAGATGGCTAAAAATGAAATTAAATCAATATGATAAGAAATCAAAATGTTTTTAGTCCATTTCTTTCAAATTTTAGCATAAGATTCGATTTAAGAAAAACCAAGGATGATTACCTGCCTTTGCCAAACGATCTAAAGACATCAATCAAATAAAACTTTTTTCGGTTTTAATAACTGACACAGAATAAATGTCTCCTGTTTCCAACTCTAAAAGAAAAGGATCAGTTCCCAAAATATCAATCGCTATCCAGCCTAGGGCGGTTGGGGTGGGGGTGAGACCAGTCACACCTGTAAACCCAAACTCCAAAGATAAGTCAAACGGTTTCGATCCTGGCTTGGAGGCCCTTATCTCTGCATTCCTGCTTTCATCTCTGTTAAATTCTAGAAAAAGTAAAAAAATAATAATAATAAAATAAGAAAAATATAAAAAGAAAGTCTTTTGAGTTTTTTTCTAGTTTAAGAAAAAAGAAGAAATTTGGTTGTTTTGATCGCTTTGCCAAGTCAATTCTTTTTGGAAGTCGACTTTTAAAGAGTGGTATGGATCTTCGACAGTATGTGGTGGTATTGATGGCGGTGGTGTATTTACGCATAGACGAAGAGACTTTACAAAAAAAAGAGAAAGAGAGTGAGGTCAATAAAACAGGGGCGGGTAGGGGAATTAGGAGAAATAAGGAGGAGGATGAGAATATAGATCTATGGTAAAGTTACAAGAGTAGAAAATAAGGAAGTATAGACGGAAATGAAGGCAGTGAGAGAGAAGAAGCAATTGACCAAAAAAAGATAGAAGTAAAAAAAATAAAGGACTAAGAAGAAAATAAAGAAAAGAGGGAGAGTGTAACGATGATGAAAGCTGTGTAGAAATCGAAGCAAATTAATAACAACCATAACAACAGTACAGTCAAATCATATTTGAAACACTGGTTCTGGACAGATCACCGAAGTTAAGTAACCTAGAGCCTGTTCAGCACCTAGATGGGTGACCACTTAGGAATGCAAGGTACCGTACAAAACCAGTCAGTTGTTAATTGAATCTATTTAGTGTTTATATATATATATATATGTATGATACATGAACGGTCGAGCACCAAACCAAGCTAGGCACAAGGCCAGTTTTACGTCCTCATTACATTCATCGACTTTCAGCCCATTACTTTGCTAAATTATTCTCACTGAGTTGACGAGTTTTATCTACTTGCATTTTTGTAATCAGTGTTATATTTACACGTAGATGAGTTACTTTCCTGAGTTAACGAGCCTCATCGGCCCTAGGCAGCTGAAAGTGAACATAATGGTTTTTACTGGGATTTGAACTCACATATTACGATTCTAGAGTCTCAGGTTTTACCACGGCCTCACCTTCGCTGCATATATTATATCATATATATATATATATGGCAGATGAGGCTCGTTAACTCGGGAGAGTAGCCAATCTAGGTGAAGGGTAACACTGATTACAAAAGCCCAGGGATGAGCACATAAAAATGGCCTTGTGCCGAACTTGGGT
>JAYKTE010419672.1:0-10496 GCA_036873565.1 Xipholeptos notoides
TTTTAATGACACAAATTACACTATTTGACCCATAGCTGGAGGAAATGTGGGGATTCATACCTTTCCCAACAGTATTAAAAAATAGATGTAAAAATCATCAAATCTCATCTCAATAACTGGGAAGGTAACAATGATAAGGATGAGAACAACAGTCCAAAAATTAGATCTAAAACTTATTAAGTTTCATCTCAAGAATCCAGTTTTTTTTATCCTTTCATACAACAAATGGACGCAATCGATTCTGTATTTTTAGATTTTTTTTTCCGACTCATTTTTTGCCTCCACTTGAACATTTCGATCGATGAACAAAAGTAACTTTATAATTCAACTCCAGCTTGGATTTGATTTTTTTAATATTGTGATTTTTATCGTTTGTGCTAATAAGAAATGATGGAAAGGGGAATAACCCCTGAAATTGAAGAGCAGAGTTGTTGACTCTTGATATGATTATTGTTTTTGTACGAAATTCCAGTCAAGTGTCAAGTGATGGCAGAGTTCACGATAGCTGTTTTCATTCGTTTTCTTAGTGGCAATTTTTTTTTATAAGTTTCTAGTAAATAAGTTGGAAAGAAATTAATATTGTTTTTTAGTTTGATCACATTGCAACCTCTTAAAACTTATACAATTAGTGTTTTTCAGTTAAATTAGAAAGTAATGTCATTTTTTTAGTTTGATCAGATTGCAATCTTTTTAAGACTTACACAATTAGTATTTTGTTTTGTTTTTTAGTTAAATTGCTACTGTATTGTGTTGAAAAGAAAGTAGTAATGTCGTTTTTTTTAGTTTGATCACATTGCAACCTCTTATGACTTACACAATTAGTATTTTTTAGTTAATACTATCATTAATTTTCCAGATATAATAATAATTAGCAATTTTTTCAGATGCCAAACTCTCAACAAATGGATATCAATAAGGAGTATCTGAGACATTGTATGCTTTATGAATACAAAAGACACTTTAGCTGAGGAAGCTGTACAATATATTTGAGGGGAAGTCGATTTGGCCGAGTGGATAGGCAGTTAGACTTCAGAATCGTAGTATGCGAGTTCGAGTCCCAGTCCTTCCGTTTGCGTTCATATTCGGACTAATACCCTTGGGAAACGGTATGAATCCCCACTTTCCCTCCAGCTATGGGTTACGTAGTGCATACTGTGTTGTTAAAAAAATTAAGTGTGTACAAAAATAACGTTTATCGAAAATGATTATTCTCGGCATTAAATGGCCTAAAAGGGTTGATATGCCGTAAAACACAAACAAACTCAAACAAAACATTTTAACTGTTTATGGGTGAAACTTGTTGAATGATCAAAAATCCCAACAGTGGTTTGCAGAGTTTCCATCTGGAAATTTTAACCTCAAAAGTAAGCCATGTTCGGAAAGACCTAGATCAATTGATGCAGGAGCCTTAAACATGCTGTTGAGGCAGATTCAAAAGTAACCAGTAGAGAAATTAGCCCAAATATTCAATACAACTCATACCTTCATAATTTTCAATATCTGTTTTTGTAACATAGTGTCAGAATTTATTTTCCATTTTTCTTAATATTTATGCCTCTTTTTTTATTACGCTCAAATAGACCAGAGGGGATTGCAAATTGCATTGTTATAATGAGTGAACTTATGCATTCATCACCTAAAAGTTTAATTTCTCTGTTGCAGATATTGGCGGTGTGGGCGGGACTCTAAAAAAGCAACGTGTCATGGATGTGCGCCCAAAGCAGAGATGCATCATTCAATTCTTTCATGTAGAAAAAATTAACCAATCAACATTCACTGGCACCTGTTAAACGTTTACGAAGCCGATGCAGTTGATGGCAGTTAGATGGATTTGTTGATTTCATAGTGGTGGCTGAGACGAGAGGGACGTGTGCTATAGACACAAAAATGGACTGCCTTGTTCATTGCTGTCAAAAGTTCATTCAGAATGAAGGTGACTATATAGAAAAATAAATTCCAGTGCATAAAAGTTCACTCATTTTAATGGTGCCACACCCGTCTTTCTAGATCTTAAACTTTTATAAACTAACTTTGAAAAATAGGAGGAATTACTTTTGAAACTATCCCGGGATGTATACGTGTACATGTGTGGGCATGTAGCATTTTTGATTTAGACAAATCTGATTGAATAATACGGACAACCTGAATTTTATAATTCTTTTATTAGTCTTTTCATAAAATTCATTTTTAAATCCTTTTGATAAATTTTCTTTTTTTTTAATTATCAAAATCAATATTACTTACAAATGTTTTAAATGTCTGTCGTAGTACTCAATTGGAAATCGAATACAAAATCATTATACAGAAATGTCAATAATAATAATATTAATAATAATAATAATTAGGTGGGTTTTAATATTCTAAAAGCATTTATATCAGGTTGGTGCAAACGTAATGTCCAAGTTTTACTCCAAATGTTTAAGATTGTATTCATTAATGATTTACATTGTTTTGTAGTTGTAATATATTGCTGAGACTAAACTATCAGGTTTGTGCAAAAGTAATATGCAAATTTTAGAATGCATGTTTAAGATTGTATTCATTAATGATTTTTTTGTTTGTTTTGTTTAATGGCATATCAACCTTTTTAGCTCAGTTAATTTAACGCCAATAACAATTTCTTTTATAAATGTTTTTTGTCCTCACATAGTTTTGAATAACACAATATGCACTATTTAATCCATAGCTGGAGGGAATGTAGGGATTAATACCTTTCCCAAGGAATTAGTGATTTACATTGTTTTGTAGTAGAAATATATTTCTTCTATCAGGTTAGTGCACAAGGTAATGTTCTAATTTTAGATAGATGTTTACAATTGTATTCATTAATAATTTACAATGTTTTGTAGTTGTAATACATTTCTGTGACTAAATTAAATAGTTTTCTTTCAATTTGTTCCATTCATATTCTTAAAAATTTGGGCAATTTCATTTGTCCCATGGGAGTAGTATATAAGAAATGTTTCACAAAGGTGTTAATGCAAGTACAACAGCTAAATCTATTCAAAGCATTTATGTGAATGTTGTAGTGAATGAAAGAAGTTGTAGATGGTTTTCCCATTTTAAAAGTTTTGTTTCTGAGAATCCTACTGCTTTCCACTAGAGAAATTCCAGGACAGTTAGATTCAGACCATACATATGTATTATGCCAACTAAAATGCTTTGGAAAATCAAAAGAAAGTTTGTCCAAAGGAACTTGATTTCGACCAGTTGCAAACTCTTGTTTCTGAGAATTCTACTGTTTTCCACCAGGAAAATTGTGGGACAGTTCGATGTGGACCATACAATTTTTATTCTTGGCAATGAAAACTTTACCAATTAAAATGTATTGGTAAAGTTTTCATTGCCAAGAATAAAAATCATGAGTTTTGACATTAATTTTGCACCAACCTAAAAAAACTCTTTCAGGGGATATCCACTTAGCCCAGTGGATAGGCATCCAGAGTTAGGAACTGTAATACACAAGTTCAAATTCCAGTCATTCTGTTTGCATATTTGGTTAGTACCCTTGGGAAAGGTGTGAATCCTTACATTTGTTCCAGCTATGGATTGAATAGTATATCTGGTGTTATTTAAAAAAATGGTCAGAATCTAAACGGCACTCTGATTTTTTTTGTGCTGTCAAAATAATATCTTTAATTTCTAACAAAAAAGGTGTGTTCTTTGTTTTGTAAAAAAAAAAATTCATAATGAGAAGAACATACTAAAGAACATACATTCTAAAAAAGGTGGAATCCAAGTAAGCTCTCGTGTTTTCAAATTTGGAATCTAAAAGTATTCTAGAGTTTTCAATTAGAGAATAAGGATTTTTTTTCAACTCTGTTCTAGCTTTCTTTATAATAGATTGTTAGAAAATAATTTGCTACTACTTGGTCTACTTAGGGGGTTACCACGTTGAATGTTTTTTTACAAAAAGAACAATTTCCAGTTAAAAACTTGAAAATTAAAGACATTATTTTGACTGCCCAAAAACATCAGAGTGCAGTTTTGATTCGTAAGAGAAAACCTGAAGAATGCTAACGGTTAAACTAGCCTAAACGAAGTGAATTTAACAAATATAAAGATGAGGACTTCAGTCTGCTTAATAATATAATAAGCACACAAATTATCAAGCCTCATCTCAAGGATTCCTAAAACCAATTATATTTAGACAGCTTATATTTAAAATTCATCATCATCTTGCAGCCTCAGCTGAGATAGAATTCACTACGCATTTCCAGCATATTCTATTGGTCGTAGCTGTTAGGTCTCCCTTGACAATGGCATTGTTCCTGCAAATGCTGTCTGGAATGGCAATCTTCCAAGACCACTTGAGATAGAATTCACTACACCTTCCAAGTTACCCTATAGGTTATTGCTGTTACAAGGTCTTCTTTGGTGATGGTGGTGTCCCTGCAAACACTGTCTAGAAAGGTGGGCTTTCGAGACCACTTGTGTGATGATGGATGTCTACATAAGAGGAATGACACAAATTCATGTAACTCATAATCTTGTGAGTAGCTGAATACTGTATGCTTCACTAGGGCTATCAAGGGTGATTTTATTCAAAATCAAGTTTATAAATAATGTAAAAATCGCGTTTTAGGCACTACCAAATTTATTGAAGTTAATTAGAAATTTAATTTACAATATATACATTATATATATATATATATATATATATATATATATATACAAATCAGATTTGCTATTATATATAATATACAGTGGGTTCTGTAGTACGAGACTCTCGTCACAGATCACCTGTTATTAATAACTATTTTCTATGTACAAATGATTTGTTAGGTCATGTAAGAGCTTTAAGTGATAGACCACTCACGGTAAGTGACTAGTTTATGATAGCACTATGGGTGATCACTTATACATACAACAGGATCGACTGTACTATTTTTTTTAATAGTGTCATGTCAAAAGTAATTCCTCCTACTTTTTTAAATTCCACCTGAGTGGATCAGAGGGGATTGCAAATTGCATTGTTATGATAACTGAACTTATGCATTTATGGCCTGATCATTTCATCTCTCTGATGGTGAGACTCTTAAGAAAGCAACACCTGTCATGGACCTGCGGCAGAAACAGAATTGCTTCATTGAATTCCTCCATCCAGAAATAATTAAACAGATCAACATCCACTGATGCCTGTTGAACGTTTACGAAGCTGATGCAGTTAATGTCAGCACACTTAGGAGATGGATTCGTCCATTTCAGAATGGTGACAGAGATGTGACTGAAAAAGCATGCTCTGGACCCTTATGTCCCAAAAGTAATGCCTCCTATTTTCAACTCAAGAGTACAAGGATAAAACTTTCAGGTTATGAGTGCATAAGTTCAGTCATCATAACAATAAAATTTGCAATCCCTTCTGAGCCATTCAGGCAGAATTAAAAAAAAAAACGAGGCATTACTTTTGAAACAACCTTTGTATATATGTATATATACATATTACTACAATTGTATTTGAATAGATACCTAAATATATAATCTAAGTCACTAAGTATTATTTGATTTTTAAATTAGAGATTAAAAATGCTAACCTAGAGATTAAATCAAAGAAAATGTTATAGGAAAAAAAATGGTATGTTTCTTTAATGGGACTAGAACACATAACTGTCTTATTAGCAATAAATTATCATTACATAATGCCATAAGGCCCTAAGATTTTGAACATATAAATATTTAAAGGAATATATGTGGAATACTAATACATATGCATAATGATAATCAATATGTATACTTAGTAGTATATTTCTAATAAATCAAAATAGATTATTTTATTGATAATATTATTACTATTATGTTCTGTGTTTTAAAGAAATGAAATAGAGTTAAAATTGAAGGGAAAAACCTTTCTCAAAGATCCCCTCTAATCTTTTTCATCAATATCATTATCATCATCATTAACACCAACAACAACAACAATAACAACAACAAAATCCTCATTTTCCCCTTCTCATATTTGTCTATTAGAGTGTACTGGCACATCAACAGCTAAAGTGGGCAGCGAGGTTGTAGCAGTGGAAAAAGCTTGGTTTCTGGAATATTACACACGTTCAAATCCCAGTGAAAACCATTGCATTCACTTCCAACTGTCTCAGTCAGTTGAGGCTCATTAACCTGGGAGAGTTACTCATCTAGGTGAAAAGCAGCACTGATTATAAAAGCCCAGGGATATAAAAATGGCCTTGTGCCTAACTTGGGTTGGTGCTCGACCAAGTAAATATATCAACAGCTAAAGTGGATCTCTTTTTTTTTCGCGGATAACAGAGTCAAAAGCCTTGGTGAAGTCAACAAAAATGAGAACTGCAGTTTGATCGCAAAATTTAATTTCCTTAATTATTCTGTGTGGTTTAAGAATTTGTTCGAGAGTAGAACGAACTGAGTATTTTGTTTTTTTGCGCAGAATAGGCTCCACTTTCGGATGACGATGATTCAAGAGTAGTTTGTAAATATATTTTTGAAGCTACAGGCAGTTCCTCTTATGGAAGCACACATCCTCATCCAAGTGGTCTCGGAAGCTCACCTTTCCAGGCAGCTTTTGCAGGGATACTGCCATCGACAAGAAAGACCTAACAGCTATGACCGATAGGGTATACTGGAAAGGTGTAGTAAATACTATCTCGACTGAGGCTACAAGGTGATGATGATCATTACATTCAATGCATCTTTAACCGGTTGAGCTATAAAAAGGAAAGTTGGTGGACAGGGGTTTAAACCAGTCCAATAATTAAGCAATAAGCAAGTTGCATGTTCAAACCCAGTCACAGTAATGAGGGCATTTTTCCTATAACAATGTCTTTTATTCGTTCATTAGGCCAGCAACTTTTTTTTATCAATAATTAAAAAAACAAAAACAAAACAGAATAAACCTAAAAAATACGATAGCATTTATTCAAATACCCTCATAGTAACAAAATAGACAGATATAGAATCGTCACAGTCTTATGATAAAATGCTCAAAACTGTAATAGAGCTAATAAATATAGTATAATATATATTCAAATAGATATGTCTGTTGCTCAGCAATTTAGGTGTAATTTTTGTTGATCAAAAAGTCCATCTAATCAATGTTGATAACGCATAAAGAGTAACAGATATATTTTAATATGAATATATATGTATATGTGTAAGGAAACAATGAAAGAGTGAAAAGTGGTTTTACAGAGAATTCATTATTTTCTTGACAATTCAGAACATGAGAGTCTTAATAGTCTCTAGAATTTTTGGAAATTTTCAATGGTCTTAAGACTGTTTATTTAATATGTGAACTTGCTTTGGATGGACTATGCAGTGAATTATCTTGTGCAATGATTGAATAGTGTCTTAACAATTAACTTCAAATATTTTTCAATGAAAACAAAAGTAGTATCTTAATATGGACCTTCCCAGACAAAGAGGGGTGTAGATATGATCAGTTAGGGCTCTCCATCATCAAATCATATACATGTGTGCGCATGTGTATTCTTGGTATGCCTTGATTAAAATGATGGCCTTTTCTACCATAAATTCTTATATCATAAAATATTGAACTAGTCATTCTACACAAAGATTATAAAGACAATTTTTTTACAGTTTTTCATTTGGGTTCCAAAGGACTCCACCAAATATGTTTCAAACTAAACCTATTGTCCTAACTCCTAAATCTATATTCTGGACTAAATCTCTCTTTTAAACTACCCCTAAACTTGTATCCCAAACTATTTCTAAACCTATATTCCAGACTACCCCTATATCGGTATACCAAACTATTCCTACATCAATATCCCAGACTATCCCTAAACCTGCATACCAAACTATCCCTACATCAATATTCCAGGCTACCCCTAAACCTGTATCCCAGACTAAACATAAATTCTAAACTACCCCTAAACATATATTCCAAACTACCTCTAAACCTGTATTCTAAACTACTCCTAAACTTGCGTTTCAAACTACCCTAAAACCCTTGTTGTTAACTACTCCTAGACTTTAGTTCTAAACTACCTCAAAACCCTAACCCTAAACTCTAATTCCAAATTATCAATAAAACAACTTCTCTGTCACAACAATTTTTTCTTCTAAATGTTTTCATAATTTCCAAAATTCTATAAATATTTAAAGGAACATACATGAAATACCAATATGTATGCATAGTAGTAAATCTTTAATAAATCAAAATAAATTATTATTAATAATATTATTACTATTATGTTCAGTGTTTTAAAGAAATTAAATAGTTAAAAGGCAAAAATTGAAGGGAAAAGCCTCTCTCAAAGAAGATCCCCTCTAACCTTTTTTATCACCATCAATATCATTCTATCATCATCAACATCATTATCAACAACAAAATCATCATTTTTCACCTTCTCATATTTGTCTATCAGCCAGATGGGTGTATTGGTACATCAACAGCTAAAGTAGATCTCCTTTTTGTTTTTTGGGGGGGTCCTTTTTTTTCTTTTTCACACAGGAATGAGCAAAATGCAAATCGGATTAAATTAAATGTATTTTAAAAAAACCCAAAAAACTCCTTTTTATCAATAATTCTGTGGCCATTAGTTCGTATAAAGGGGGAGGGAAGGCTGCGTTTTTTTAAGTATATATACACATATATATGTGTGTGTATGTATCATGAAGGGATAAAAAAAACTCCATTTTATCAATAATTCTGTTACCATTAGTTTGTATAAAGGGGGAGGGGAGGCTGTGTTTTTTAAAGTATATATATGAGTGTGTGTCTGTGTGTATTTATGAAGTAGGGATAGAAAAATGAGAAATTATTAAAAGATTGATTTTAAAAATGTTGACATTTCGAACGTTTCAGTACGACACACAGAATCATTTCCAAGTCAGAAAAAAAAAATGTATTTGTATGTTGTGGTGAAATGTCAACATATTCTTAATGTATCTTTTAATTTTCCATTTTTCTATCCAGATTAAGTCCCTTTTCTTTTCAAATATCTTGTTTTATCTCATTTTTCTATCTGTGGGACTTTAGTCCCTTTTCTTTTTAAACATCGTTTTATAATTTTTCATTTATTTTATCTATCTGTCAGACTTAAGTCCCTTTTCTTTTCAGATATCTTTTTATAATATTTCATTTTTCTATATGGCGGATTTAGTCCGATTTCATTTTAAACATCTTTTTATAATTTCTCATTTTGTTTATCTCTATTGGACTTAGTGCTTTTTTTTTTTTAAACACCTTTTTATAATTTCTCATATTTCTATTTGTCAAATTTAAGTCTTTTTTCTTTTCAAATATCTTTTTATAATTTTTCATCTTTCTATCTACCTGTTGGATTTAGTCATTTTTCTTTTCAAATATCTTTTCATAATTTCTCATTTTTTTTACCTATCTGTCAGACTTAAGTCTCTTTTCTTTTTAAACATCACCCCCCCCCAAAAAAAAAAGTGATTGTATGCGGAAAACAAGTTTTTTTTGTCTTCATTTTTGCACAGATTTTAAAGTCGATACAAAAAAAAAACCCCAAAGAAACAAAAGTATGTTTGGTGTGTGTGTGTGTGTGTGAGGGAAATAACGTTGCAGGATTTATTTTGCCAATTGTTTTCCAGTTTGTGTATAAACAAAATTGACAAAAAATTTAATATAACTATCCTTTCAAGCTGGCCGTAATCAAGGAGAGAGGGGGGGGTCAGGCCATAAATGGACAGACATGGTTTTCAAATTGTTTTTTTTTTGTTTCTTCTTCATCTTTTTCGCTTTTTTAAAATTTTTATTTTTGCATTTCCTTTCTTTTTTTCATTCTTTTTTTTTGGTTTTCTTATCAAAAAGTTTTCTCAGCGTGCATACATAGAATTAAGACGTTTACAAGATGGAGTGTCCAAATTTAGAGCTTTTCCATATAATTTTTCATCTCCATAGCTCCTTGCTCGCCACATCATTGTTTCTTCTGCAATTGAAAAGAAAAGAAAACTCTGAGAGAATTTATCAAATTAAAAGAAAAGATCACCTAGGATTTCAATGAATAATGCTCAGAAAAAAAACTCCATGCTCAGAAAATCCCCCCACCCCACCCTCAATGCTCAGAAAAGGCCATGATATATATTCATAAAATTTCTTTATCCATTTCACTTTTCAAAATCTTAATTAATTGGACTATAGCAATGACACACAGTTATCTATTTAGAGCCCGAATGTGATGTACATTAACACACACCATATCAGGCAGTGTTGCAAATATCTTTCTACTCTTATCTTGTGCAGTTGTTATATTATTATACCTACAGGGTTTTATTTTTTATCTATCTATTATAGATAGAATAGCTGATTACTTATAGTAGATATAGATAGAATAGCTGATGTTACTTGACCATTAGCTAGGGGGAAAGGACGACAGGAGTTCAGTTGGGGCCTGGAGTTGAAGCTGAGCAGTCAGCGAGAGTAGGTCGGATACAGATGGCTCATTGGAAGGCATCTGCAAATAGCAGAGCTGGGATTCGGTAGAAAAAATCTACCGCCGGTATCGGTATTCGGTAGCGAGTCGTGTCCAATCGGT
>JAYKTE010419783.1:0-10495 GCA_036873565.1 Xipholeptos notoides
AACACCTAATTCAAGATGAGGACAACAGTCCGCTAATAAAGAATTTCCTAAAAATTATAATGCCTCATCTCTAAAAATATATATAGAAACAAAGACTGGTCGAACAACTTAAAATAGATTGGGTCTTCTTGCATTCTATTAAGGTTTAAGGGCAAGAATTTCGAAATTGATTCAGTATTGCTTTTCAAATAGTTTGAAAATACATAGTTTAGAGAAGAAAAAAGGAAAGAGGGCGGAGAAGAAAAGCTTAGGAAATAAGTTAGAGAGGTTGGTCAGGAGAGTGGAGAGACTGAAGGCTAGTTCAGTTTATCGCACCACACACTAGTGTCATGCTATCACTTCCCACAAGGAGAGAGAACTGATATGGTACATGGTTTGTGCAATAAGTAATGAGAAAATGTCAGGAGAGACATTAAGTATGATTTGATCAAACTGCTACTTCATGATAAAGTACATATAGTCTACAAAATGATTTACTGACAACTTCCTCTCATACTAGGCTTGAGTGAGCGGTGTTCATTTTGGGACCAATCTGATCATGTTTGCCAAGACAGGGAAACAAAGAACGTTATGCTATCAAATTTTGTGTTAAACTTAAGAAAACCAAACTATACCTTTTCCAGTTCAAAATGGAAGAAATTATTATAAGTATAAATATAAAAAATATTTTATAAATTATTATTTACCATTAAAATCTTGTTATCGCGGTTTTCAGTTGACTTAACCATCAGGGCAAAAAATTCTAACAAATCAATACTTTGTTATAGCACCAAAGATATCTTTAAATTTTAAATTTAAATTTTAAATTTCTTATTTTGAACTGATTTATTCCCATTTTGGAATGAACTATTCCCATTTTTAACTGGAAAAGGTATAGAAGCTTATGGAAGGTCAAAGGAGGGCTTTTGGGATGAACAGATGAGTCAAGCAAGTTTCTATCAGTAGTTTAACAGATATTCTGAAAGAAATAAACAGGTTGAGGATAAACCCAGATCTGGAGCACTGAACAGTTCACGCAAGGAAGAAAACATTGAGGAAGTGCAAAGATTAGTGATGCAAGACCATCGAATAACTATGAGTAAGATATCTGAAGCTATTGGCACAGTGGTGACAGTTGTCACCGAAGATCTGAATCTCCACAAAATCATCACTTATTGAACATACACTGGTGACCACCTGGATGGCCGACAGGAGAATGAAAGTGGTACAACACCTACCCTACAGCCCTTGTAACTTCTTCCTGTTTCCATGCATGAAAGACGGCCTCAGAGGAGATGAAAGATGCATCGGAAAATTACCTGAAGGACTTTGAGGAGGTCTTCCAGGATTGAAAGATAAACATGAAGAAGTGTGTAGATGCGGGAGGCCATTATTTTGAAGGGGACAAAGTTTTGTTAGCTTATGAAAATAAATATTATCTCTTCTGACATATACTTATTACTTATTGAACATAACTTGTGTATATCCATTTTCAAACTGACTGCCTGATGAAGCACATTGGTGCGGAAACCCAGGGTCGTAGTCATAACATATACATTTATCTATATATGCATTTATATATAGCTGCATGTACAAAAAGCTATGATTAGATATTTTGTCATCCTAAAATTCTATTTTATTCATTTAGTAAATATTGCGAAGTGATAGTATAGGGGTGAAGAAGCTAGATAATATAAATTTTCGCGTAACTCACATCGGTCACTTTTGTTTTTTTTTAAGTAAGGGAAATAACTCAATCTAAATAATAGGAAAAGTTACTTCCCTAATAAAAAAGTTTTTGTTTGTTTATTTTGCATTTCGTGGGGCGAGGCTTGATAATTTGTATATTTATTATGCGGATTATAGTCCTCATTTGTATATTTGTTAAATTCCCTACGTTTTGGCCAGTTGGCCTTCTTCAAGCTTTCTCCTCATGGTCAGAATCAACTCATTATTTTGACAGCACAAAGACAGGAGTGCAATTTTTTATTCTGATCACGAAGAGAAAAGTTGAAGCACAAGCCAAAGGTTGAATTGTCCAAAACGTAGAAAATTTAACAAACAAACAAACATGAGGGCTATAGTCCGGATAATAAATATATAAATTCTAAAGCTTTGTTATTTTTTCTTTATAATTAATGATTATCATTTATTTCTAGGAACTAAACAACAAATCTTTTTTTTTTATTTTGAGCCACTTAATGATTTTGTTAAGCAACAACTAAACCGTGTAATTTTTTTAATACTGTACTTACTTCACATCTTTCAATTTTTTTACTCGTAAAATGTATTTTCAACACCCACACCTCATTGAAAAAATTAATTGACTGAAGTGTAATAAAATCATTATTATTACCTGTAATGCTGAAAACATGAATTGTCAAAAATATATTGAGTGAGAATTTGAAGATTTAGACATTTGAAAAAAAACAAAAAAACGATAGGAGACGATAGTAGTAAGATGGAAGAGAATGTGTTAATATACATTCCCTGAATAATATAACTTAGCATGTAGCACTTTTTCACTTTGCCTATTTTCAAATCTTTGTTTATATGCTGATACATGTAAGTTTCTAAATAGGTCCTCGTTTAGTGACAAAATAGCTTACTGATGGGGTCTTTGGAACGATACTGTGTTGTTAAGCAAGAACTGGCTGTAAATATTTATAAAGCAAAATTTTGTTAAACTAAGCGGAGAAAATGACATTGGGATTTTAATAATTAATGATAAAATTTTGTCAAAATTCTTATTAAGAAATCTTTTTTTATGCAAATTTTTTTCCACTTCTTATAATATTTCTAATACATCCCATTTGTATGTGACAGTTATTCTCCACCAGCAGCTAACCAACCAACCAACTTTGGCAGGCGAGATATCAAATAAGAGTTCATAACCCAAGTAAGGTCCAGATTATTTTTTTTTTTTAAATCAGTTGTAAGACAAGTGACCTTTTGTGCTTGAGAATTTATTTATTTTTCTACATAATCACCCTCATTCTCAATGCACTTTTGTGAGCGATGTAAGAGGCAGTCTATTTTCGCATCCAGAGTGTGCTTTCTCACTCACATCTTTGCTTTCACTCTGAAATTAACAAATCCGTCTCCTAACTGTGCTGACATTAACTGCATCAGCTTCATAGACATTCAACAACAGAAACAGGTGAATGTTGATTGGTTCAATTTTTTCTGCATGGAGGAATTTAATTACGCATCTCTGCTTTTGACACATGGCTGTGAAGAGGTTGCTTTCTTTCAGTCTCACATCATCAATATCTGCAACAGAGAGATGGAATTTTGGGTCATGAATGCTAAGTTCAGTCATCAGAAAAATGCAATTTGCAACCCCATCTGATCCATTTGGGCAGAATAAACAATAGAAGGCATTACTTTTGGAACAACATTTGTATTTCTTCAACTACTTCCGGACGTGTGGAACCTACTATCCTTGTCTTATTGGTTCTATTTCAATTCTACTTCAATATTTCCCTTAAAAATAAATTTATAAAATTCAGTTTGAAATTAATTGTATGTAAAAAAAAAAAAAAAGCAATTTCAAGGCAACATGAATTGTTATAAAATGATTTTCTGTTATTTATTAGAAAAAAAAAAAAAAAAAAAAAAAAATTTGCCAAATTCTTTTTAAAAATTTCCTAACCCTTTCATCATTGCTTAGGTCCTCTCCATCTTTTATAAAGGGAACACTGAATAAATTTTTTCTTGCAGTTTTTTAAGGTTTAATTTATGCTTGAGTATGTTATATTAAATCAAAAATAAAGTTTTAAATAAATAAAAAGTAAGGAAAGTCTTTGCTGTAATCCTGGTTCTTTTGGCTTTATCTGAAAGACATGCCTTGTATGTGAAAACTAATATTGTGTTATCTTTTAAAACTGTTCGACTGAGTGACAGGTGTTGGACAGAGGCGGGCGGGCGAAAGACACTTAATGTCTTAGGTAAACAGGAAGTAGCTGTTTTCAATTTGGACAAAACATGCGTTTAGTCAAAGCAAGATGTAATTATGTAATACTAAATGATGGCTGGAGGTTTCACACATGCAGATTGGGATGCAACCACTGGAAGGAGGCAAGACTTGTCCACATGCATTGGAGGAAAAGCTATATGAATTGCAAAGGTGTTTGAGAATATCATATAAGGAGTCCAATTTCAGTCCAGCAGAAAGAGTTTCAGACCTGTAAACCTTTTACTGAATTTTCAAACCTCTTCATATCTCTGCCCTTTTCACCCATTTGGGTAAATAAACAAACAGCAAATCTACCATCTTACTACAAGAGTTTGTTGTTATTTTTATGTAAAACAAAATTACCAGATAAAAAAAAGTCCATAAAAGCTGTTGACAAGGAATGAAAATTAGTCAAAAGATACCAGAAAGAAAAATTTTGGACTTCTATTCTCACTTTTATTGTTATTTTCACAACATTTCAGCCAATTGATCTCCATCCATTTATAAATATCATTTTAACTTGGAAACTTAATGTTAAACTCAGATGCTTTCGGAACTACGGAACTTAGAACTTAACTCATTATTTAATCCACAGGGATAGACTGTCCACATTCATTCTAGCATTATTAAGTACTGTATCAATCAATGTAAAAACATACTATTTAGCTGTTATTTCCAGCAGTCAGGATGATCCTATTACTGCTAGATGAATGTCATTTACAATTGATATAAAACTATTGCTGCTCCTGGTCACAAAACAAAGACTGAAATTCCAAACTATGAAAAATCTAGAGTGATATAGAGCTTTGGGTCTGCAGCCTAATTTATTTTAAAAACAAAACAAAGAAAAAAGTAAAATGCTTGAAATTGTTTAAAATTTAAAAAAAATTAGAGCAGAATCATGGGAAATCCTGGTTGGAAGAGTAGACAATAGAAGAGGACAAGAGTTACAGAGAAGCAGAAAATGGTTAAAAGTGAATGCAGCAACAACAACCATTAGGACCATCTTGGTAGATATTGTGAGATAACAATAAAAAGAATAAAAGTCCAAATAATATAATGATAATAATCAAAACTCATTTAAAAAATTTAGAAAAGAAAAGAAAAATTTCTTCTTTCCCAATTGTTATTTTTTTTTTTAAGAGAAGAAAAAACATTATTTGTTTTTTACTGATACATTAATAAACAAGATAAAAGATTGGGGAGGGGTGAGTCCATAATTTAAAAACTGGTCTCCAAAGCTTTAAAAGGCTTGAAGAAGATCTGTTTTACAGCTGGAGTTGGACAGACTTTACTGTTTCTGAGTTTTTTATCAGCCTTGTTTTATATTCCTCATTTCAATCATAGTCTTTCTTTCTTTCTTTCCTTTTTCTTCTTCTTCGTCAGCTAAAGAATCATCTACAAAAAAGATTGTGTTCCGATGCACATATTTTGTAGATTTTTATAAAAAGAAAGAAAAAAACTAAGAAAACCAGAGTTTTTTTACAAACAGAAGCACAACATGTGGCATCTTTTGTTAAATCAAAGCTTTGGGCAAACTGTTGTTGTTAATTGCAGTCTCCAGTCAGATTCACATTGCAATGAAAGTCTTCTTTTGCTCCGCTGTTCAAAAGACAAAAAAAAAAAAAAAATACAGGAATTAAAAATGTTGATAATTTCTATGAATTTCTTTTTATTTCTTGGAAGCTTAAAAACATTTTTTTTTTAATATTGATTTATTGATTGGTTTATTTAATAGCATATCAACTTTTTGGGGTTATTTGATACTGGAAACAATTATTTTTTAATTTTTTAATAAACAACTATCGTCTTGGTTTTGTCTTTTTATGACAACAATCATTTTTTGATTAATGTCTTCATTTTAAATTTTGTTTTGTCTTTTTATAGCATATCAACTCTTTTGGTTATTTAATGCCAACAACAATCATTTTCTGATAAATGTCTTTCTTTTGTCAACACATTGTTTGAATAGGACTAGATACACTATTTAATAACCAGTGGTGGGAAATATTAAGATTCATACATTTACTAAGGGTAGTAGCCCAAATGGGAACATAACAAAATAACCAGAATTTGAAATCACATATTATAATTGCAAAGTCCATGTCCTTATGCACTGTCCCATAACAAAATAAAGAAATGGTAAACCTTATACTGTTTGTATAAAGACTTGATTTTATTGGTGTATATATTTAAAAAAAAGGTGGATACTTTTGATTCCAATGGATAATTGATAAACATTTAAAATATCGAAATCAGCAGACCTACATAGATACCCTAAGTATACCATTACAACAGGAAGCTATATGCACCAATAGGTTCAAGAACTGAGAATCTTAATACGGCAGCAGGAAAGAACCAAGATAAAGATCTTGAAAAGAAAGAATTTAGTAAGTTTCAATTTCTAAATAGTAGTTACAGAATTTGGCAATTTCAGTTTTTAAGATGCAATTACTTGTACTCCAATTTTTCACAATCTCTCTTTTTCTCAAGATATGCGTGTAAGTGTGTGTGTGTGAACATTTAAGATGGACAGAGAGCACACTGGCAAAAACATGCTTATAATAATCTCTTATAATAATGACTGATGTTAATTTTCTATTATTTTTAATTGTATGTATAATGTCACAGTCCAAAGATTAAAAGCAAAAATGTGTGGCCTACATGAAGTATCAAACCCTGGACCCTTAAATTGCCTTCATTATTTTTATCTTAAAAGTCTGATGTCTACCAAGTGAGCTAAAGGGCTAAGATAAATTTTTGTCATATTCTAAGAAATATAATCTATTTAAAATTATTGAATATGAAATGCATGAGTTGACAGGCTAAAACTTTTTCTTAATCTATCTTTCTTATAATAATTATCGATGTGTATTTGTTTATGTTTCTATTTGAATGTACCATATTACACACTGAAGACATTAGTTTATAATTAGAATTAAAAAAAAAAAAGTGAATTATTTAATCTACCTTGGAGCAGCATCGACATCACCATTTCGATGAATATTGTTGTTTGTGTCAGACATCTAAAAAGCCATCAGCATCTTTGTCATTATCCTTCTCACCATCATAGAATTCATTTGCAGGTTCCATTCTGAAAGGAGAAATAAATTCATTCACTTTTCCAAGACACATCAAGAGATTTTCTTTGATAATCAAACCCTTGATATCTTCTTTGCTATTAAAAGATATTTTATTTTCTAATTTAGAGACCAATGTAGAAATTTTATTTTCCACCTTCTGTCTTTTCATCTCTCTCCCCCTCTCTTAGTGACTTTCCTTCTCTCTCCATCTCCTTCCTTTTCCCCCATCTATTTGGTATCTTTCCTTCTCTTTCCCTCCCATTTTTTCTCCCCCTCCTGTTGTATCTTGTGCTGTTGCTGCTGATTGTCTCACGTGTGAAATGCGTGTATTCCGATTAGTTAAAGGCTATGTTTGCGCCATTTTGTTGAAAGATTAAACTTTTAAAAAGAGCAACCTATGGCCGAGAGAAGAGTCGTCTCGCGTCAAGAGAAAAGACGGTACAAAATCGAAAGGTAGTTTTAACGAGACTTTAAACCAGTTAAGAGTAAAGACTGTTGAGTTGTAAATGAATTACAACGGTTTCTTCAGGGAAAAACAGGTTATCTAAGGCCTAGAATTGGTCTTGAAAAAGGAAAACGTGGAACCAAGAAATCTTCTAGGCTCCACAGAAGATTTGGATTACAGAACCAAGAGGATTGGAATTTTTCAAATGTGAATATTCGAGTTACACACCTTGTTAGAAAAAAAGATTAAGTCTTGACTACACCAAGATACTTACCCCTACTATCGCTTGTTAATGGAGTTCTTTAAGAACCGCCAGAGGGACTAATTTGGCAGACCTAGTTGATATTAGTGACCTTAAAACCTGACTATCTCTTTCCTTCTATTTTTACCTTTCCTTTCATATATAAATTTTTTTTTTATTCTTGTTTATCGTGGTCTTCTTTCATTTTTCCTTGTGTCTTGTCTGCTAGTAAATTTTTTTCCCAGTATTCCGGAAGTCATTATTGTGCAATGTGACAACCTTCATTGGACGTAATGATAAAATTCCCGTTACTGTGTGACACTTGAAATAACCTCCAAGATAAAATACCAGGTTAATCTTGTTCAGGTTTTCTACTATCAAATCCAAGTTAGGAACAAAGCCAGTTTTAGTGGGCTCTTGTGGCAGAAAGCACCGCCACAGGCTTTAAAGATAGCTTTTCAGGGTGCATCAGGCAATAGGCAGAAATCCAACCCTTCTCCTTTTAATTGTAGAGGAGGTAACTGTAGCATAGAAAAAAGTCTCCTGAGACAGTAAGTCAGAAGATAAACAAACTCAGGATCCAAGAGTGTCATGCAAGTAATATACTGTTCAAGGCATCAACACCATTTATCATCATAGAAAAAGTTTCATCTAAAAATGATACAAAAATCCAATATAAAAAAAATTTATGAAGACAATCCATTTTTTGAAATTCTGAAAATGAGGCTTAATAATTTGTGTCAAATTTTCTGAATATCATCTTCATTTTCATCTTTATTGTCATCTTCACTTGAATCTTTGAGATGAGGTTTGATAATTTGTGTATTGAATTTGCTAACTATTGTCTTCATCTTTATTATTGGTATCTTTATTATATTTCGGCACATTAACTCTTCAGCCATCTTTAGGTGATCGAATTTAGCAACCTTCATGTAATAATAAGGACCAGGAAATGTGGCGCGATGAATAAAAGCATGGAGTTTCTTGAGTTCTAAGTGAGCTTTATCTGAAGATGAGGATTTCAATCCTACCAAAATGTAGTAATTACTAAGCTACATTTCAAGACTTCTTGAAACACCACTACCTGGTCATCATTAACAGAATGAAAACAGACTATCCTTGTAGTTTGAATAAATGGTTAAGTTTGAGGTTTTGCAAAAGATCTCAATTACACATGAAGGTTCCCATGTTTGATCACTTGAATAAGGTTAAAGAGTTACAAATTATCAAGTCTCAGCTCAAAGATTCTAAAAATGTTGTGAAGATAACAACAATTAAGATGAGGAAAATAGTCTAAAAATTATATACACAATTTACCAATCCTCATCTCTGAGATTTCAATAAACAAATAGGATATTTTGCTTTTTAAAATGTAAGGAGAATTTACCTTCGATCAATTTCATCTTGGTGATTTCGTACGTCTGGATCGAGCTCATTTTTCATTTCAAATCCTGCAAAGTCTGGCCCTACATCTTGCATTTGGACACTTGGAGCATGAGCAACATTCTTCAGGTTCTCTGTGACAGTTGTTCGAATGTTGTCTAAATACTGAAATATTCGAAAGAGCTTCATTTGAATAAGATATCTTTATAAAATAGAAAAAGCATTGGGCTCAAATGACCCCTGAGAAGATCAAGTATACACTAAGTTAAATACAATATAAGAAACACTGATTCATATATACTGTATCATTGAAATAAATTTCGATTTAAGGTTAACGAGCGGCAGTGCTTGGTATTGCCCCTGCAGCTCAGAAAATTTTAGTAGTAGAAGGCGCCAATTAGAGTAGTAGGTAGAAATTATTTATTAAGAATTGGAAAAGTTAGTAACAATTTTCAGCACTAAGAAGAAGGCATTGAATACAGGTTACTGTAGTCCCTAAACTGGGTATAAATTTTTGTGTTAGTACCGGTTATATTTTTGGTTGCTTTGACCCTGGTCTGCTTTATTATGTGGTGAATTTTCATGGTTATTGAAATCTGTCAAATGTAGTTTCCCCCCCCAGGAACTGCAGGTATGGTTAAAAATGAGAAAAACCGCTCACCATCTCTGAGGCTGCAGCTGCATATTTCAAGTGAATTTTATGACTGAGCACTTAAAATTTGCACTGAAAAAATGTCTATTAACATGCAAATTACCAACAGGAGAAACAGATTCATTCATAAGTGGACAAAATGAATAACAAAAAACTTCAATATTTCAACTGAAGTATTTGACCATAACTCCCAAACCTGGCAATGTATCTCCACAATCAGCCACTCATTTTAACTGTCATTGTTTTTTTACACAAGTAGATGCATTTTCATGCTGATCGAAGGTGGTTTAGGTACCTTTTTGACAGAAAAAGTATAACAAACTGGACTGTCCATGGTGAGGAAGTCACAGAGGGACCTTGAGATGAAGAAAGTATGTGTTGATCTGGTTTAATTATTGATTTATGCCCATAGAAAATTTGAATGGCATAGCCTAAAAAAGTGTGGGAATGAATGGGGAATAAAAATCTGTCACAGTCAAACAGACAGACAGAGTGACTTTTATATAATGAATTGATATGAACATGGAGTCAAGAACATTTGGTGACTGTCAGTTTCTTGGGCATTCATCAGACAAGTTTCATCAAATGAAGAGAGGAATAGAACAGGGAGGAAGACGTTTGAAAAAAAAACATTGAAGGAAGGGAGGAGGAAGGAATGATATAAAAGAAAAAAATATAAGGAAACCACAAGACGGACAGAGTTGGTCGCACCAACACAGAGCAGCAGTGAAGCGATACCCGACCTGAAGAAGAG
>JAYKTE010419894.1:0-10494 GCA_036873565.1 Xipholeptos notoides
GAGTTTAGGCGTAAAATAGAAACATTGAAAAATCATATTTAGAATTGAAAAACACTTAAAATAAAATAGAGTTTGCAGGTAGAGTCAAAAGATTGAAATTCAATATTTAGAATTGAAAAACACTTAAAATAAAATACAACTTTTAGAGTTTACAGGTAGAGTCAATAGGTTGAAAGATAATATTTTGTATTGAAAAACAGTTCAAATTTGACTAGATTTTGTCTATGGGTCAATTTCGTCTATGATATTTCTTTAACTTTTCTTCATTTAGTTCAATATCGTCTACGATATGTGTTGTGTAGACGAATGGATGTAATATGTTGCTGAGTGATGAATTACTAAAAATACATTATTTTGATTCCAATATCATTTATTAACAATGAAAAAGGATTAATTATTGCAAGAACCTAAATTATATTAAAGCTGCCATTTTGAATATGTCTCTCCAGACCAAGGGCAAATGACTCCTGACTTACTATGCAGTTCATTTTATAATGTCTTTAATTTACTTTATTTAAGTCTATTTATTCTGTGTTAAAGGTTTGTCACTCTATGTTTTTATATAGTTTATTACTAGCCCCGCTTTCCCTTCTCAATGTTCAAATATTTTTCATTTAATTACTGAGCCATACATAGGGCCTTGCTTAGGGCGCCTGCAGACCCCGCAATTGCAGGAGGGCCCCAAGCTCCCGAGGGGCTGCAAGGTTTTTTGGCTTTGCAGATATTGTAATGAATACAAAATTTACAAAATAATTATTAGAATTTACTAAAAATTATTATCATACTTGTCTGTTGAAATGTAAGTATTTAATTCTTGATATAAGCCTTTACTATGCTGGGGCAAAAATTGAATTTTGTTAATAGAGGGGTCACAAGGTGCATTTTGCGTGGGGGCCGCGATGATATTAAGCAAGGGACTGGCCATGCAATTCTTCTTTTTCACGTTTCTTTTATTTAAAACACTGAAAATCACTTTTTATATAAATCTTTAATTCCGCAGGTTTTTGTTTCGTTGTAAAAACATATTTCTAAAAACCTTAACGGCTTTACAAAGTCTGTGTATCTCAGAAACAAGACACGGTGTTTGATGTGCCGGAGCTTTTCTTCCGACAATGCTTAGCTTCTACTAATCGAAGTTTGTCAAACCCGGAAATAATTCCAGTCTGCTGACATGAGTTGAGCATTCGGCTTTAAGTCAATTAGAGTCGAACCCAGTAAGTAGAAGACCGGACTGAGCATCGCTTGGAGCACTTAACTATTGGAAACACGCCAACGACCCAACCTCACCATTGTATCAGAACATGGAAGAACTTGCATGATACGAGAGTCGTTCCAAAAGTAATGCTTTCCCCCCTTTTTTAAATTTATTTTTTACGAGTGCGTTCCAAAAGTGATTCCACCTGTTTTAAAATTTATTTTTGGAGAATCGTTGCAAAAGTAATGCCAATCTATTTAAAGTTATTTTTACGAGTGGGTTCCAAAATTAATGCCAGCCTGTTTAAAGTTATTTTTACGAGTGCGTTCCAAAAGTGATGCCACATGATTTTAAAGTTATTTTTACGAGGTTCATTCCAAAAGTAATGTCACATATTGTAGATGGTGATGAAGCCCTGAAAAAGTTTGGTCCCCAGGAAAGTGTTCACGAGAGGCACGAATTTTGAAAAGTGTTGTGAGCGACTGGCTAAAAATCTTATCAACGCTTGTTAAATAACGGCATTCTGCATAGATATCTAAACTAAATCTAAACTTTAAAAATAAATGGAACTTTGTCCGTCTGAGTGTCTGTGTGTATATGTGTGTGCTTGTGTCTGTGCGTGCGTATGTGTGCGTGCGTGTGCGTGTGCATGTGTCTATGTGTGTGTGTGTGTGTGTGTTCGTTCCCTATGAACTCCGAAACAGCTTGACTAATTTTCTTGAAAATTCACGCAGATGAACTTCAGGTGTCTGGAAGTATTCATAGCCCGGTCTTGCTTCTGAATACCCACCAATAGTTATCGAAAATCATTAATCAAATAAATCAGCTCCTCGAAAAAATGTACATGACTACGATCAAAAATAAAACCTTAAAACATTCCGTTGTCATTATCTAACTGTGGCTTGGGCAATTTGTTAGAGCGTTTGTTTCACACAGTATACTTTGCAGGTTCTAATCCCACCTGGGTTCGCAATTTTAATAACACTGCGTCTCAGTCATGAGGTCCAACTCTATGTTAAAATGTATACACAAAATTAGGTTGAATCATAACGTTATAATTTAATATACATATATGTCTTTATTCAGATAAGTTTCTTTTTAATGAAACTTGTCTGAATAATGATATTCTGCCTAAGCCTAAATGTACTAAATTGAATTAAAAATATTAAAAAGGAAAACTAAAATTATTTTTAATGAACTCGTCTAAATAACGATACTCTCCCTAAATATACTAAATTGAATTAAAAATATTAAAAAGGAAAATTAAATTGTTTTTAATGAAACTTTTCTGAATAATGATATTCTTCCTAAATATACGAAATTGAAAAAAATATATCAAAAAGGAAAATCAAAATTCTCTTTAATGGAACTGGTCTGAATAATAATATTCTGCCTAAATATACGAAATATCTTTGTTCATAAGTATATATTTATTTTTGGCCATACTAAAAACAAAACCCGAGCTATTCTGATAGTACTAAATATTGTAGACGTATCTATTACAAAAGTATTTGAAAGCATAAATAAACGTTCATGTCTCTCAAAGACAAATGACAATATCTGAAAAATACTTTTTTTCATCTGAACGATATTTCCGCATATTAAAGGATCAATGAATTCTTTTTTCCCAGGGTTCGAATATAACATCATATTCAATCAAAAATATTTTTTAAAATTATTCTCAGAAACAAAACATAAAGAAAAAACTAAAAAAGAAAAACTGCTTATTTTTCTTTTACATCAATATAATCCAAGCAGAATAATTAAAATTCGTTAATTATAATGAGAAATTGAAGACGACATGTTAATTGGTGTCTGGCATGAGAGGTTTCCTTTGAAATGAGAAACAGATGAATAAACAATCATTTAAAAAAAAAAGAGTTACGATGATTAAAAACTCACTTGCAAATTACCTGAAAAAATCAACAACAACAAAAGCAAAAATGTGCATTATTATGTATCTCTGAATGAAGAAATAAAAAAAGAATGAATGGATGAATGAATGAATGAGTTAATGAATGAATAATTGAAATAATAAAAATTATAGATAAATGAAATAAAAATGATGAAGAAAAAAGAACGAAGAATAGATAAAAGCAAAAGAAAAAAATGATATCAAAAATAAAAAAGGAAAGAAAGAATGAATGAATAAATGAATGAATGAATAATTGAAATAATAAAAATTATAGTAAATGAAATAATGAAGAAAAAAAACATAAAATAGATAAAAGCAAGAGAAAAAAACTGATATAGAAGAGAATTAAAAAAAAAGAAAGACTGAACGAATGAATGAATGAGTTAATAAATGAATAATTGAAATTATAGAAAAGGAAATAAAAATGATCAAGAAAAAAGAACGAAAAATAGATAAAATCAAAAGAAAAAATGATATGAAAAATAAAAAAATAAATAATGAACGAATTAATGAATGGGTGAATAATTGCTACAGAAGGAAAGAAAGAAAGAAGGAAAATTAAATGAATGAATGAAAATTGTATAAAGAAAAATAAATATGGAGAGAAAACAAAGCAAAAAAAAGAAAATTGATAACGAAAGAAAGAATAATCAAATGAATGAATGAATGAATGAATAAATGAATAAATGAACATTATAGAAAGAAAAATATATAAAGGTAGATAAAAATGAAAGAACGAAAAATAGAAAAAAGGAAAAATTGATAAAGGAAAGAAGGAAAGAAGGAAAAAAATTTTTAAAAAATAAATAAAAGAAAGAAACAAAGAATGTAAAAAAAAGAATAATCAAAGGAAAAAGAGGGAAAGAATGAAAAAGTTAAAAACGAATAAAAGCAAGAAAGAACGAATGAAATAAATAACGAACTAAAAATAGGAAGAGAATGAAAGAAAGAAGAAAGAAAAATTCCCCCCGAAAATAGAACAAGAAACAAAGAAAAATTAAAACGAAATAACAAACAAAAATAAAGAAAAATAGGAAGGAAGGAAATATTCAGATAAATTGAAAAAAAACGGACGAAAAATAGAGAAAAAAGAAATAAACACACAAAAAGATCTATAGAAAGAAAGAGAAAAGGAAAAAATAAGAAATAAGAAATGAAATTGAAAAATAGAAAAGGAAGGAAACAAATAAAGAGATAAAGAGAGGAAGTAACAAAAATGAAAGAAAGAACAAAAAATAGTAACGGAAGGATAGAAAGAAAGAGAGAAACATAGAAAGAAAGAGAGAAAATAAAAAATAAAAGAATGAACAAAAAATAGAGAAAGAACGAAATAAAAAAGAGAGAAAGAAGAAAAGAAAAAAGTAAAAAACGAAAAAAATAACGAAAAATAGGGAAGGAAGCAAAGAAAAATAAGTGAAAGAGAGAAAGACAGAGATGAAAGAAAACCTTGAAAAGATATAAGACAGAACGAAAAATAGTAAAAAAGAAAGGAAGAAAGAAAGCGAGAAAGAAAGAGATAGAATAAAAAAGAGAAAAAAAAATGAAAGGAAAAAAGAAAAATAGAGAGTGAAGGAAAATAGAAAGAAAGAAAGGAGAAAAGAAAGAAATTGAGAATGAAAGAAAAAGGAACAATGAAAAGTAGAGAAAGAAAGATATGATATTTACTTGGTCGATCACCAAACCAAGTTCGACACAAGGCCATTTTGTGTGCCCCTCCTCGGGCTTTTGTAAGCAGTGTTACGCCTCACCTAGATGAGTTACTCTTCCGAGTTAACGAGCCTCATCTGCCCAATGGAAACTGAATGCAATGGTTTTAATTGGGATTTGAACTCGTGTACTACGTATCCAAAGACCAAGCTTTTCCCACTGCTCCAACCTCGCTGCCCGATATATAAATCATTAGTAAACAACCTCGCTGCCCTGATATATATATCATTAGTAAACAATGACTTGGAAAGAACTGAAAGTGATATAGTAAATACTATTAATGCTCAATTTAAATTTTGATTTCCTTATTCAAAACGAGGGCTAATTTTTATATTTGTAATGTTTAGATGAGAGAAGAATTTTATTTTTAATTATGAAATTGTTGGCAAAAGATAAGTTTGCTCTGTTTGTTTGTTTTATTTTATGGCACATCAATCTTTTATGTCATTTAATGCTGGGAATAATCATTTTTGAAACACATCATTTTTATAACACAATATGTACTATTTATCCATAGTTGGAGGGAATGTAGGGATTCATACATTTCCTAAGGGTCTTAGTCCAAATATGAATGCAAAGGAATGACTGGGATTCGAACTCACATATTATGATTCCGAAATCCGATTGCCTATCCACTGTCCCAAGTGGACTTCCCCAAGTTTGCTCTGACTAGTTCCAATAGCTGGTGTAACATATGAACTCATTTATTTAAAAGTGAAATTTTAAGATTGGAATTTTTGAATTGAAACTATAAACTTAGAAATCAAATTTTTGTTTGAGATATTTTCTTAATGTGAATCAGTTTTGTGACGAGATCTCTTTAAAGTAAAAGTGTTCAAAGAGAAACATTTTGAAATGAAATGTTTGCTTGTTAAAATGATTTTCTTTCTTTTTTCTACTCCATCTCTACATTTCTTCTTTTGCTTTTTTTGTATGAATATTTTTTTTATTTTGTTATAAATTTGCTTTTTTTTTTAGAAATTTGTGTATGCATATATATATATATATTAATTATTTTCTTTTTGTTTGTGCACAGTATATTGAGTATATTTGAGTTATTATATCTTTTTGAAATGTTTTACCCATCAGAGATCTTCCGTCAAAACTGTTGATACATGTGTAAAAACATACAAAATTAATTTTTTTTCCTTATAAATAAATCAGAAAAAGCAGTGTTATTTATTGATTAGGTTTTAGTTAGTGGCTTGTGTTCTAACACCAGGGTGTCCATTGGATTATTTCTCCCCACCCCTCCTGTTTTTTATCTAATTTTATTTGTATTTTCTTTTCATAAAAAAAGTAAATAATGACTCTAATCTCATTCAGAAAATTAATATTTAAACAAGAACAAAAACCGTTTCTTTTTCAATTTTCTTAAAGGTAGACCTGGAAATTATGGCCTTTGATTATTTTTACCTCATTTCAAATGAATAAATCTAGGAATTTATCCAAGTAACTTTTTTTTCTTTAAAGTATTAATTTTTTTCTCTAATTTATTAAAAAAACGTGTCTGTCATAAAAATGGATGAAAAAATATATGCACATATGAAACATTATTGGGAATCATCATTCAAATGTAAGTGGAAAACTCTGTCATAAGTCAGGATTAATAATAAAAACTCAAGAACTAGTTTTCCTCTCAAGTCAAAATTAACTTTATTTATTGAAAAAATGGAATGGAAATCATATGAATGAACCTTGAGCTGTCAACCTCCATCCATCTATTCATACAATCGTTTGTGCCAGATCTTGTTATGATTTTTTGATGATACTTTCTTAGATTACTTTGTCACTCTTCTTATAGATAGGACCTGTTTTTTATGCTCTTTACTGACCTTTTCAACCTTTTGGTATCATTTGGGTGTCTCCATCTTGAGAAACCATACCAGGAAGTTTGAATATTCTGTTCACCTTAAACAAAAGATAAATATGTACAGCAGGGGTTACTTGGCTTTCAAATAATAAGTGGATGTTTTGAATGAGCATTGCTTCAGGGTGCTAATTAGTCATTTAGATAAGTAAAAAGATAATCTCCCTCATTCCTGTCAATCCTTGATAAACTTTATTTCAGGATTTCTTCTTTACTGATTTGCACTGATAAAATTAGATATTCGGTCTTTAACTAAAAATGAAACATGCCCTTAAATGTAAAAAGAAACAAAAAGTCAACAAAATATTGTCTTGAAGAAACTTTTGTTTTTAAACCATAAAAAAAGCAAGAAATATTTGAAATGAAATAACTAAAGAAAAAAGAATATGCCACTAAACAATATAACATAATATAATTTAATTAAACCACAATTAATCTGACATTAATCCAAAATAAACGAATCCTAACCAATTCCTATCTTTGTTTATTTGATTTTTTTCTTAGAAAATAATCACTGGTCAAAATCTTCAAGTTGGCCATTCATAAATCTGCAAATGTTTTTTTCAATTTTGTTGTTGCTGGATTTAAATGTGGTAGGAAAAAAATTCTTGAAATGTCTAGTTTATTTGTCTATTTATTCTTTATCTCTCCATTTTGAAATTTAGAAATAGATTTTTGCCAAGATACAACACAACATTTCTTGGATTAACATTGGATGTGAAATTTCATGGTGCTATTAATTTTGCATTAGTTGATTTTTATACTTGGTGGAAATTATGTTTGGGCTAGATATTCATAGATACGTGGATGATTTGCTACTGGAAAGCAAATGTTTTAATTTCTTATAGATTTTAAAATAGTTTCAATGCCTTAATAAGAATCTAAGATTTCAAAACAAACAAACCTTGAAAGAAATGAGTTTTTTAATTTCTAAAGTTATTCTTTATTCTTTGACAATCTCATGACTGAAGGGAAGCAAAAGTCTTACATACCTTTTATCATAGTGCCAGACAACTATTTCAACCTTTCAGATCTTATTAGTGACATGCAATGTTGTTAACATTCCAAATCCAAGTAAGATTCAAACCTGCAGACCAGGTTGTGCGAAACAAATGCTTTAATGAATGGCCCATCACATAGTTATGCATTCATAATGGCAATTTTTACTCTTTATTATAATAGTGCTATTCCTTCCAGAAGCTGACTTTTTTGATTTTCGATAATTATCGGGTCATTAAAATTGATATTTTGCTGGTGACAAGTCAACCTATTTTACTGTTCCAAAGATGTTAAAAATCATTATACATTTTATTTCCAACAATATTTCAAGAAAGGTTTTAAATTCCACATTTTTTGTAGCTTCACAAGATTATCTTTTAAATAGTTGTTAATTAAATCATTTCTATAAAAACTAAAAATGTTGGTGGAACCTCATCTGTCAGTTATATTACATTTTTATTTGTGTAAAAAGATTTGTTTCCATAACATTTGCAATTTATAAAATATAGTGAAGTATCTTGAATTGCTATTGCTACTCATGTTCACTCACCAATAAGTGCTGTTTTTCATTGGCAAGTAAAAAAAGTAACAATAGCTATTCTTTTTTTTTTTTGATAAATATTTTTTAGAATTGCAATTGTTCTTAGTCTTTAATTGCCCGTTTAATTCAACCAAACCCACCCTGTTTTTTCTATCTATTTGTATATAGAAACATTTTCTTGTATTTTAATTACCTTGAAAAAACAACAAAAAAAATTTAAAAAATCATGCAGATTCTTTAGAATGAAAATTTAAAAAGAAATTAATAAAAAAATAACGTTGAAAAAGTAAAAAAATGATTTTAAAAAGAAGACAGAAAAAGAGGTATATATTTTTACCTTGAAAGCAATGGACACCCTAAATCTAGTTCACGTTAGGTCTCCTGGACTCAGGGGACAACCCTTACCCAAAATTCTGACTCGTCTCCATATTGTAGCGGTGGAACACTGTCGGCAGATTCAGGCCGAGTGTAAGGCTCAACTGGAAGAGGCATGTGCTCTGCGCCAAGAGTTAGGTTCCTTGAATGAAGACATTGAGTAAGTCGTTTCTTCAGCATTCTATGAGTTCATTGTCCAAAATTATCTCCCCTTGCATTTACAAAAAAAGCAGGGACTTTTTTTGCCTCTTGACGTTTTTTTTTTCAATTTTTCAATTTCATTATTATATTTTCTTCATTATTTTTCATTGATAAAAAAAATATTTTATACCTTTTTAAAACAGAATTAGTTTTATTTTATATCTTTTTCTTTTAATTATTGCTTTTTAAAATGTAATTTAAATTTTTTTACATTGTCTATAATACTAATTAATTTTTTTTTTAAAGCTTAAGTATTTTTTTAAAAAAATGTGTGCATTTTATATTATCATATGCTAAAACTGTTTTCTTAGATTATGATTATAGGTATTGTCAAAAAAGAACTTTTTTCCTTCATTCAAACAAAAAAATATGTTTTGTAAATTGCTTGAAGCATTCATTGTGTATTATTAGGCAGGGCTGTGCTTAGTGCCCCCGCAGAACCCACAATTACAGGGGGCCGCAAGGCCCTGGGATGTCAGCTGGCTATAGAGTTTGGGTATAGACAACTTCAAAGGGATTTAAATGGCTATAGAAATAACTGGGAAATACCAAAAAGTAGCTAAAAAGTTGTGAAAACGTTAGCTTCAAAACACCAATTCTTCGATTTCTTCTGTTTTTTCATGAATACGGAATATTTGCGTTCTTCCAAGAGCATGTTATTTTGTTTAAAGTGGTATTTATTGTAGATTCAGTATGTTGAAAGGGGTGCGCAAGTTGACTTGTGTGGGTAGGGGCCGCAAAGCGCATTCTGCGGGGGAGGGGGCGTAATGTTCCTAAGCACGGGACTGGTGATGTCAATAAATATTTTTCTAATTCTAATGTATTCTAAAAAATTGATAAAAATCCATCAGATATTTACTGCAGAAACTATAGAATTGAAAATTCAATCTTCGCTTGTATTGTTCTTATCTTAAAGCACAACGAAGAATTATTGATAATATATGTTAATTATTTTTAGTTTGTAGATTTTGCAGTCAAGATACAACCTATAAATCCTTGCTGATTATTTTCACTTAAAACTTGTAGAGTTCTAGTTCTACTAACACAATATATGAATGTACAGACATTAGGAGGTAAATCTTTAAAGAAAAAAAAAAAATCATATTTGTAATATGAACAAAATACCATAACACTACAATTAAAAAAATCAACTTACGTGTCCTACAAATTTAAATTTTAAAGTTTTAGATCAAGCTGAAAATAAAAATCTGAAGACTTCAAATAATAATAAATAAATCCTTATTTGATGACTGGAAGTTTCAAACAATTTAAAATTTCAGCATAAATATTGAATGGGATTTTTTAAATCTATAAAATATATTCTAAAACTAAATTTCCTAGTATCATACAAAATTCTGAAAATAGTTCTTTTTAGAACAATATTAAACTCTATAAATTCTATAAAGACAGAATTTAATATATACAATCTCTTCTCTTATTATACTAAAACTGTATCAAACTTGTTTGCTTGCTTGTTTGCTTGCTTGCTTGCCGCATTTAAATTTTTATTGCCATTTCTTTTATCTCTCTTTTTCTTTTTCTCCTCTCTCTTTCTCTCTCTCTTTTTATCACTCTTTCTCTCTCTTAATGACTGTGACTGCAGTAGAAGCCTCATATTTGATTTTTTTAAAAACATTTTGGTAAAATTTTACATGTAGACCATTTTTACTGATACTATCTATATAACTACT
>JAYKTE010420005.1:0-10493 GCA_036873565.1 Xipholeptos notoides
GTGCTCATCCCTGGGCTTTTGTAATCAGTGTTACCCTTCACCTAGATCAGTTACTCTCCCGAGTTAACGAGCCTCATTTGCCCGAGACAGCTGAAAGTGAATACAATGGTTTTTACTGGGATTTGAACTTGTTTACTACGTATTCAAAGACCAAGCTTTTTCCATTGCTCCAGCCTCGCTGCCCAACAACGGATAAAGGTGTTGGGTTTCTACAGTTCTAAGCGAGCATTATCAGAATGTTATTTTTTTTTTTTATACAACTCTGCTTTAAGAAAGGGTGTAATTACTAAGAATGCATTTTCAAGAATTAATACTCCTACTTGGCCATGGTTAACGGAAAGAGGGAAGTCTATCTCCATGGATTGAATAAAGGGTTAAGTTTGAAATTCTCTACGACAAGAACGTTCCAGAGTTTGATCACCTGAAAAATGTCAATGGTTCATAGGCCACAGCATGGTTTATCAAATAATGATAAAGTTGAGAACATTAAAAAAAATGGATGAGCACACAAAGGAATATATTACAGAAAATCTATGAATGAAAAACTACTCATTACTTCTTGTTTTAGATATCACCAAGTTTTGGAATAGTGTTAGGGTTTTAAGCTCAGTTTGCAAAAAAGAAAAAAATGTTCTTTAATCTGGTTTTGCTTTAATCTAAAATAAAGCTTTCTTGTTAATAGTATAGGATTCAGAAAAGCTTCCTCCCCCTCTCTTCTCCAGCTGTCACTTCAGCTAAATTCTCTGGACAGGAAAACTTGTCAGCACCTCCAGTTGACCCCAGCTTGCTTTTTATTCATTTATTTATTTATTTTTTTATCTTTTTGTTTTATTTTCCCTTTGCTGGTTTCAGACTGGGTTAGATATCTCAGGGACCCCATGCCAATTATCAAAAGAAATGTTGATAGTGTTGTTTCCTTCAAGTTGTTCTGTTTTTGTTTTATTTCAATTTTTCTTTTAATTTTTTGTATTCTTATTACTTTGTTTTCTCCCTGAGTAGCTTTCCAAATTTTGGTGTTCATTACTCAAGGGCTTATACATGTTTGATTGGATCAGTCGTGATGAGATTTGATTCTACCTTTTACAGTCAGAGGATCTTTTAATTTTCAGGAACCAGCACTCTCTTATTTCCTATTTTATATTAACTTTTTCTCTTATTTACTTTGGTTGCTGTTCACATAAGTCTTTAGAAACTATTCACATTTGTATATACCTACTTTAGATTTCTATAGAAAACAGTGAAATCTTATTTTTATGACAAAACATATACTAAAAGTAATCTTAACCCAAATATTCTATATTTAATTGTGTGTGTTCAGTGGTTGAGCTGGCTCAACCTGCAAAGGTCAGTATGCTGACTATACACACACTCTAATATTCTATAACTTCCTTATTTTTACAAATTGATTCAAGAAATTGTTATCCAAAACAAAGTAGATGGGTGTGTATTTTGCATCAGACCCCTTTCATTGCAATGCTTAGAAAATTAAGGGTAATGTTTTAAAATAAGAATAAATTAATGGATTTGATTTACAAATGATTGCAACTACTTTTATGATACTCTATCCATTACAATATGTAGGTTGTGGCCCAAATTTTGCTGTATGAGTTAAAACTAGTGAAAGTTCCATTTAAATTACTACGCTTACTACAGTTTGCTCTGGGCTGATGGGATATGTTAGCTGGCAATCCATTAAGATGAAGGACAGCAGTAGCACTGATTCCAAAACCTGGGTTGATAGAGCTCTTGGGTCCTTTAGATGGAAAACTCTGAAACTGAAAACATACAACCTAGTGGTTGATGGCTGTAATGGTGGTGCAACCTGCCATATAACAGATAAATGTAACCTTTTGTAAAATCACAGTTCTGTGATTGACTGGATAAATAATTATTCTTCACACTATAAAAACAAATAGAATAATTACTGTCAAATTAGTGAAAGCCTTTTCAGGATATAACTGAAATTTCAGCTGCCAAATCTTGTTATTCTGATGTGGTAACTGAAATTCATTTTCTTGAAATCTTTTAATAATATTATATAAATTAGATTATTTTTCTTATATTCTTTCAATAAATCTGAGTAAATAAAATATAACTCAAATGAATTCAGAAATTGTAAAGTTTATGATAGATTATGCTGAAAACATAGATCCTGCTGAGATCACTCCTATTCATGAATGTGAACGATAATTTACTGTCTCACTGACGGCTGTATTTATCAACTTGAGAAGTTATCCATGATTTTATTTTCTATCCACAAAACATTGCTTATATCATATACAAATCTTCTATACTATTCTTAAATCTTCCACTCAGTTAAAATTAAATTCTGCTGGTATTGTTATAATTAATTAGAAAAGATAATGTTTGAACTACATGATTAAACATATTAGTTTTGTTCCTTAGTTAAAAAGAAACATTTTAAAATGTGATTCTTAAATATTTATTTGCTATAATAAAATGATCTGGCTGGCAGGCAGTTCCTGGTATATTCTCTTTTAAGGAAATAAAAGAAATAACTGATAGGTCTTCAGATCCAATACAAATGCAGATATTTGTGATTATTTCACTATCAGCAAATGAAAAAATTAACAAATCGCTTTTTTTTATCTTCTCTTTAAAAAATTATTTACAATAAAATGCTTTATCTTCTTTTTTAGTACACCAAACTTGTTGTTGTCCCTTTTAGATTAAGGATGTTTCCACACATTGACCACATTAGTTGTTGTTTGGGTAACTTCCTTTCTTCTTAAGTCAAGTGTATCACTGCTTTGTATAATCTGTCTGTTTATTTCTATTTACTTTTGCTTCTCTGAGAAAAAACAGGAAAGGGATTTTTCTCTAATCTCCTCACCACCATCATCATATCTTTTTCTATTTTTCCCCTTTCTCTCTTTTTCTCAGTCACACTTTCTCTTCCCCCTCTATCTCTCTCTTTCCCTCTGACAATGTTTATGTTAAAGACCAAGATTTAAGGAAAGAAAATAATTCAGCCTACTATGTTGGCCAACTTTTAACAAGTCTTTACCCACTATGTCTCTAGACATGTCTTTTGTAAAAAAGATAACTGTGATTGAATTGAACTCATTTTCTGCAACATTTGATTCAGACTATGAAATAATAATAATGTGATAAATCTCACAGTATCTTCAAAATTTTCCATTTAGGAAGGGAAAAAAACGTTTGTTTTTTTTGTTTTTTTTTTGTTTTTTTCCCCAAAGTAATTTTTAGTAGACAAAATATTTAAAATTATGTTTTTGCTGATGTGGTAAAGTGTAAATTATTTTTGTACTTCAATATCCAACATGAAAAAAACAAACAAAATCATTGTCATAGTTCAAAGCAAAAATTCATTGGTGCTATAATTTAATCTTAACAGTATTTTCATTCAGATATTTATCTGATTTTGTTCTGTTTACTTTTAAGTCCCCATTTTCTTAGGTTTTGTTTCTCTTTTCAAATTAAGCAAGCTAATCATATTTTTTTTAATGAAGAATTACATAGTATTTATTGTGCTTGCTTTCTTATTACACATTTTTAATAAATCAGGTATTATATATCCAAAATAAAACATTATTGCAAATATGATTGATCTTCTCTTATTTCTTTTATATATTAAAAAAATTGTCTATTATTTAATTTATCTAAAATTCTTTTTCTGTCATTATTTCTATGCAGATCATTTTGGCCAATGCACTGTTTAGCCTTTCTCAAGTATTACCTAAACTCTTGAATTTTCATTTGAACTTATCACTTTTTTCCAAACTGCAAACTTAACCCTGTATTCAATCCATAAAATTAGACTTGACAGTTCACATTTCATGATCTTAAGTATCTTTATATCATGCATCTCTGTAGACTGAAATGTTATAAATATGATACTGAAAATGATAGTTTTCAAAACTCCTCTCATAAATTGAAAACAAATATTTTATAGTTTATTAGTATGGAATACTTATAGAAAATATTTGAAGTTTGAACTAGTCTAATCATAAAACTTTGTTCTCAAACAAGAAAAAGCAATGCCTCTAAACCTTGGTTATGATATCCTTTGGTTTAGTTTGATATTTTCTGTTATTAAATATTTTTAGCTTTCTGTCTTCTGATAGCCACTCCTATAAAGTCTGTAGGCTTAGTGTTCCAGATATTAGCATTGATATACTAGATAAAAATATACAAGTCTTGACTCTTTTAACATCTACATTGATTTTTGGCAGTGTACTTTTGCTCATAAGTTGATTAAAAAATGGTTCTTTCTACTCAAAAGTTAATATTTCTTTAGAGATTTCTTCAATGACCCTGTCTGCTTTTGCTTCTTGAAAACATTATGGGATGGTTTTAAAATATTGTAATCTAACCATAGATATGTTTTAATTACAAAAAGAAAAACATTATGGAAGGTATTTTTTTCAAAATCCTTGAGATTAGATATGATGAATTCTAAAAGTATTAATTGGACTATTTTCCTAATTCATTCGGTCGAAATGTTGTGAAAAAGAAAATAACATGGATGAGGAAAATAGTCTGAGTAATACTTTTGGAATTCATCATATCAGGTCTTGAAAATATTGTAATCTATAACTTTAGTTATATTTCAATTTAAAAAATAACATTTTGTAAGGTCTTTGAAATATCATAAGCTATAATTTTAGATAGATTAAAAAAAATGTTTATGTAAGCTAGCTCTTATATCAGATTTATTTTATTATTGACCAATTAAAAAGATCTATTTTCTGAATGAATGTTTAATGAGATAATTGATTTTTTTTAAATATACCAAAAAGATGAAAAAAGTTAAAGCTTGATTTACTGAAACTATTTCAGAAAGCCTTTAAATGTTTTGGCTTAAATTAATTTAGTAATTGTAAACCAGGAAAAACAAATCTCAATGTATGCAATTATTACCCCTTCATTGTAATGTATAGGAGATATATTTATAAATAGATTAATGAAATAATATTGCTTCAAGTGAAATGAAACCTTTCAAATTAAATATGTACACAATACAATATTAAATTAACTTTGTATAAACTGAAATAACTGATATTTAGTTGGATTTTTCTTGTACATTCTGATTTGAATGATACAATCTGATATATAAAAAGCCTGAAATAAGCTATGTTAGTATTGATATTTTTGACAAAAACTATACAAAATACAGATATGGTTTTTGGAATTTTTAATCTTTTTTCAGATTTTAGCTCTGCATATTCATTAACGTTTTACAGTGGATTTATTTTCTACGTATAGCTTGTGTTGTTTAGAGTTGAATAGTTTCTCCTTAGTCAATGGTTGTTTGAATCTCTTAAAAAAAAAATCTTTGATCACTTCAAGTATTTTCCTGGAACTATCAGTTTTTTAATTAAACACTATGCAAACATTTATTACAATATAATTTTAATGAATCAAAAATATTTTTTCAAAACATCCTGTAAATTTCCCATAGTAAATTAACTAACAAACTGATTATAATTACCAAATTGAAGAAAAAAAATACGATTTGATATAAATTTATTTCCATGCCTTCTATGGTAGATTCCTGTTCTGGGACATATTTTGCTAGTACTCTCAAAATGTATTTTCATGTGTTTTGAAACCATTGTTGTCCGTCTTCTAAATGAGGTTGCTCTCTTGAGTTTGTTCAGAACAGCCACTGGATCTGAATGTATGCATTACAATTTTAAAATTCAAACATAAACCACTTGTTCACTGCAATTACAACCACAAATTGATTATTGCAAAAATCATGTTCTCTCTAATTAACACCAACTGTGCTACAGCTGTATAGTGTAGAAGCAAAAGTAAAAAAACAAATACACATCCTACTGGATTGGCATTAAATAACACTGTAGTGGTTGATATGCTGTAAAACTCAATCAATCTCTAATTAACAATGACAGGCCCTACAAAATATTTTTGATTGTGTTTAAGAAATTCATTGTTTATTAAAATTTGCAAGGAATCATTTACCTTGGCTTTAGTTTTGAAAGAAATATGGTGGACTACTTTTAAAAGGTTTTTTAGACTTATATATATATAATCAAAGATTGAATATCAAGTTTTTTTTGTTTCGTTTTTCTTTTTTGGAGTAAAATATTAATGGGGTTAGGCAAATATTTGTTATTTCCTGAAGACACTCATATATATTTTTTACTTATCTATTCGTTAATTTTTGTAAAACTTTAGGCTTACCTAATTGCTAACTTATATAAAATGTCTACTGAGGATGGCAAAGTAGACAATATAATGTCCCTCAAGATTAACTATTTATAAATTCATATTCATGTGTGTTGCTGTGGGTGTGCAATTGATTTAAAAAAAATTTTTTGTTATAAGAAAATTCTTTGCCTTATTTTCTTCATTTTCCAAGAGCACTTGAATATTCTGGCTATTTGCTTGTGCTTATTGACTTTGTGTAACATATTGGTTATTTCAATAACACTTATATACGTGACTCAAAGAAACCATTAAATAACTCTTACAAATAAAAGTCAAAAGGATTTTTATATTAGTTGAAAGGAATTACTGATGAAAAGGATTGAACGGAAAAAATCGAATAGAAAATTTAAAGGCTTTTCGTATATAGGTATAACCTTAAAGAATTTTATTTTTATAAAATTGTATGAATGTCCTGGTTTTATACAAATGCTCATTTTGAAATTTTTATATATATATGTCTATAAACATGTATTCACACACAAACACACACATATATATATATAAATGAATATTAAACTTTTAAAAATAATCCTTCAATTCCAAGAAAACTACAGATATAAGGTAGAGAACCCCAACATCTAAAGTTTCTCTAATCTGTTTGAAATTTTTTAATAGTTAAAAAAATAGAAAGATTTAGCCTTGGCTAAAAAAACTTTCAGATATTTTTCTGGTTACCTAACTTGTTGTTCCCATCATTCCCCATTTTGTCTATTTTTTTATGTGTTAAAGAATTCTATCCAATATTATAAAGTAAAAGAGAGCTTTTAATGATAATGTGTGTGTTATTTAAAATGTTTTCTTTCAGAACATTGTAGAAATAAATGTGTGTCCATACTTTTTCTGTCCAGATTGAAGAAAGTTAAGTTTAAAATTATAAAATTTTATTATTTCATCTAAAAATGACCTAGAATAAAAAGTATTTGTATTAAATGAAAAATATATGTTGTGAAACCTTTCTTCTTCCATATTTGTTTTTTTTAATGTAAAAAGAAAATAGACCAAGTAAACTATGGTAGATCAGACTAGTAAGTAACCTTATTTTGTATCACTTTAAAGCTTATCTGGTTTTATGGTACAAAGTGAAACTGATTTATAAGTAATATTTCTTCCATTATTTTAATTAAATATAAATTTCCTAATGAGCTGAGTTATGCATTTGAAAACATTAACTTTTTCTTTTAATGCTTCTTAAGGGTGAAATATCCATTAATAAACTTCTTTTGATTCAATTTACTATGTACTAAGAGAAGTCAGCAGTAGCTATTGATTTCTGAGTGAAGTCTGAAGTTTGCACTTTTCGATTGATTTTTAATATATGATGGATTAATTAGATACATAATATTTTGCCTTTTTTACTCTTGATTATAACTTTCCCATTTAGCTCATTAAGTAAATGAAATATATTTAGCAAATGAATTCCTGCCAAACTATACTATATATATATATATATATGTGTGTGTGTGTATTTTCTGTAACATTAAGAAGCGACTAAAGTGAAAACAAACAATTAAATTAAATTTGCCATGAATCAGATACACAAGATACACCAAATTACAGAAGATAATGGGAATACTGGACATTATATATATTTCTGTCTCCTGTCATCCTTCTTTCAAACTTTGAAGAGTGCACACTATCCTATATATATATATATATATATATATAATAATAATCAATGTACACTTCTTTAATGAAAATTAAATTTTAAATTTCTGGCTGAGTGAGACGAAAGAATAAGAAAAAAGAATAATTATGAATAATTAATTTATTAATGAATAATAATTTGATATTATTTTTTATATTTTTTCCATTTATCATTCTTTCATGTTTGATTAACTTTATTTAAATTTTTTTTTTCTTATTCTTTTTACATATTCTTTTGTCTCACTAAACCAGAGATTTAAAATTTAATAAACATAGATAATTTTTTTCAAATTTCGACTAGTAATTTCCTGGCTTTGTTTTTGTTTACTGAATTCTCTATCTTTTAGGTCAAGAATAAGTTGTTTTTTTGTTGGGGTGGGGTATCACATTATTTAACCCATTATGGAATTAAATAAGGAGATTAATACCTATTATAATAATATAAATATTATATTATTAAAAGATTTTTATTTTTATTTATAAATAATTTTTTTCAATAGTTTTATTTTTTTTGATGGTAGGGAAGCGTTTTCATTTCTATATTTAATAAAAAGTTCTGGATACTTTTTCCTATGCTTTTGCTTGTGTATATGTGCTTTTGAATATGTAGTGTCCCAAACAACTTATATATTAAGTGTAGATGGGGGCCTGTGAGATTTGATTGGCAGATAATGGTTCAGAAGTCAAATCATTTCCTGTAGTTGGAATCTGGCAAGACAGGGAATTCTCATTGGATCAGACCATTTTATTGAGTGAGAGAAGAGCAAATTTAACTTTGAATAAGTTCAGTTTTAGCCAGCAATGTGATGGGATGTAGATAATCACCTGGCCTTTAAAAACCATCTTGATCTTGCAGACAAATTTATATCTACTCTCTAAAGAAATGATACCCTATATGCAAATAAAAGTGAATGTGTTCATCTTTGGATTAGCTTAAGATTAACTCTAACTAATGCTTGATTGTTCATAGACTGAACTTTTATTTTGGGTATACTATATGTACTTGTATTGGAATACTTAATTAAAAAGAAAAATATTTTCTTCATTTACTTATGTTAAGGATTTTAGAATATCTTCTTTGATCACAAATTTCACCAATAACTGATGCTATTTAAAGAAAAAAAAATTTTTTTTGGCAATCCAGACCAGAGAAAATTGTAACTAGAATTTAACAATTAAAAAAAACCAAAAAAAAATTAATATGCTATTATTTTTTTTCTGTTTTGGTTTTCTTGGATAAAGCTTTTTTTTTTTTTTGTATTCTATTTGAATGCTTTGATTAAGGAAACCTCAATAAATGATTTATTAGTATCAATGTCTTACTAATACTCATATTCAGAATGACCAAGGTTCGAACACATGTACTGCGAATCCAATTGCCTAATCACTATCCCAAGTGGCTTCGTTATTTTTTCTTGCTTTCATACACAGTTTTAGCTAAAACATTATGCCTACAAAAAACAGCCATGGTGACTATGGTATGAAAACTATAAATAATAGCAATTATGAAGTCTCCTGACTAGAGATTTAGATTAATATTTAATCTAAACTAAAACTTCCTTCTTGGCTTTTTAATTTTAGTATTCTGTATTGTTTTTTTATAAACACTCTGAAATATTTGATTGATTTTTTTTCTATTTGTGTTCTTATTGATTTAACATCTCTTGAATAATATCTTTTTCATCATTATCTATTATTCATGCTTAAAAACAAAGAACTGACTGGTTGCAAAATATTGGAAAGCAAGAATATTTTCCAGACTAAATGCTCTATTATTTGTTGTATTTAAAGAAATTGTATGTTTTCTGCTTTTCTTACCATACTTCACCCAGAGTTATCTTTCTCTTATGGTTGACTCACCTACCCTTACATAATAAACTATTTCTCTTTATAAATATTAGTTTTAGACAGAAAATGGAGAGAGGCTAGAGCCAACAGTTTTACCAACTATTAGTACTACTACTAAGTATATGTTCGTGCTTTGTTTGTTAATATAATTGTACCACCAAGTTCTTATGCCACTGGTATTGACCACTACATCCCACAACTTATCCATAACTTTCATTTTGAATTAAAAACTTATATATAAATGGAACTTTGTGTGTGTTTGTTTATCCATGAGATTGTTCCCTATGGACTCTAAAATAGCTGGGCCGATTTTCTTGAAAATTCACTCAGTTGTACTTGTATTATTTTGGAATAACCTTGATAAATATCAACTATCCAGAAAATAAGCTTCTAGACAGAATGGTTCAATTTGAAAATATTTCACACACACTTACAGTCTACCATTGAAAGAATTGTTCAAAAGTTACATGACTACAGACCCCAAATTACTTTGCCAATTTTTAGTCAAGAAATTTGAAATATGGGGTATTTGGACCTGTGGAATAAATTCAATTTAGTTTTGGGTTGGACAAAAAACTGCTAAGGGGTCAAGTACAACCCCCAAAAAACACCAAGCAATATCATTAGTTGAAAAAAGACTGTGTTAAAAAATGTTTTTCTTAAAAAAAACTCTTCTGTTTTTCTATTCTATTCTCACGCAACCAAACTTTTTTCTCTCTCACCAGAAAGGCTCTGAAGCCTTCTCATTGGGAAGCTATTGTTTAATGAAAAACTCTGAATTC
>JAYKTE010420116.1:0-10493 GCA_036873565.1 Xipholeptos notoides
TTCATTAAAAAGAATTTTAATTTTCCTTTTTAATATTTTTAATTCAATTTTTTCTTGCTTTCTAACAAGAAACTTAGCCGCTGGGTCAGAGTGCCTACGTTTCTTGTTATAAAGTAAGAAAAAATGGAATTAAAAATATTAAAAGGGAAAATCAAAATTTTCTTTTTAATGAAACATTTCTTAATAAAGATATTCTGCCTAAATACACGATTATATATAAATATATATGTGTGTGTGTGTGTGTAAATACTTTTATGAATAAAGTATTTCAATATATGTATATATGTATGCATATATGTATGTATATAATATATTTTAATGTGATAAATATGTTAACTTCTGTCCATGTTATTAGAACACCCCATATAGAACTAATGATAATTACACTTGTAATAATTCTATCGGTAGATATACAGAAATTGAATGATATAATGATATATATAGGTGTAGGTGGTGGTGGTGTTGATTCTGTTTTGTTGTTGTTTTTGTTGCCTGGTAAAAGTTGGAGTGGTGCTGGTGGTGCGGTTTCTGGTGCAGCTGGTGGTGGTTTTGCTGCTGGCACTGGTGCTGCCAGTACTGCTGCTTGTAGTGGTGCTGGTTGTGGTTGTTACTGGTGATGGAATATTCCATCTTCATTCAAAGTAGCCAAAGGGTGCCACAGTCATACCACATAAGTGACTAAAAGTGCGACAAGGAAAATTATGAATGAAATGGTTTCTTATGGCGCCCAGGGCAAATTATAATTTCATGTCTATCGTCTTTGTTGCTTTTATTATTTTTTGTTTTTGTTTTTTGTTTTTTATTTTTGTTATTAAGGTTTTGTTTTGTTTTGTTTTGTTTTGTTTTGTTTTGTTTCGTTTTGTTTTTTGGCTACCTGTTCATTGAGAAGGGAGTTCTATTTTCACCATTTTGAGCTTCAATCTAGCCCCTTTAGTTGGTTAAGTTATTCGCCATTTCAGGTAATTCTATTACGCCTAGTTCTCAACCAAGACAATCATCCTGTGATTCTAACAGCTAACCTGTGCAGAGATCACGTTATCAGTCGCCTGCTCTTCGGGAATCAATGCCTAGGGGGAGAAGAGGGCATGTCATTCAAATCGGAGTCCTAGGTGGTTCCGAATGCTCCTGTTCATGAAAAGAGCCACCGTCCAACCTATTTGTTACTGTAGCGGAATGGTCTCTACCAAATTATTAGGCCTTTTTCAGCGTCTGCACCTCATCAATGCAGCTCTGCAAACCGTGAGTCATCCTTTACCCAGGATTGAAACCGGACGTAAACAGCGTCAGTCCGAGTTCCTAACCCCCGGCCACCAGATGACCCATTAAATTGAAATATATACTGCTATTTTATATCACTAGAAAGTGCTCAACTCCCACTCTTTCTGAAGGGTAGAAGAAGCTTTGCTTATCGCCACGCTAATGAAAGCAGATAATCACAATTTAAGAGTGCTCTATCAAATTTCTTTGAGAGCGTATATATTGCAATCTGTATACCGGCCTGTTTCAGCGTCTACGCCTCATCAGAACAGCTCTGCACACAGCGATTTATACTTGATCGAGCACCAAACCAATTTTGGCACAAAGCCAGTTTTAAGTGCTCATCATATTCCGGACTTTTGTAATCAGTCTTGCACTTCCTCGAGATGGGTTACTCCATCGAGTTAACGAGCCTGATCTGCCTGAGGCAGCTGAAAGTAGGTGTAATGGTTTTGACTAATATTTGAACTCGTACAATACAATTCCAGAGTTCAAGCTTCTTTGGCCATATATTCCTAAAGTAATATTTGATTTATTCGACGTAGTGTTAAAAATCCGTGCTTTTGTCTTATATGTAACTTTGCCTTTAAATGATATTCTTAAACGGAACGTATTATATGAATATTAAACAATTCTATTAATAAAACCCATTAATAACATAGACCTAATGATTAAAAATGATTTTCTTTAATATAATGTGTAAATTAGGTAACTTGAAAATTCTTATTTCCTTTGAATCATAGTATATATAGAGTTGATAAAACATGGTGTGTATAATGTAAATTCAGAAAAATTTGGTTTCTATATGAAAATTAACTTGAAAAATAGAAGATTTTTTGTATATATTAATCAGATTGTGAACAAACACACAGGAATATAACTTTATAATAATAGATATTATTAATGCTAAGAAAATAAGAGAAGTCGTCTTATGGCGTTATTCGAAAAAAATAATTTTGGTTTTAATTCGGGTAAAGATGCATTAAATCATCATTACTGGATAAGAGCTTAATATCAATCAAGAAAGTGTGAGAGAACTTGTCTTTTAGAGCTATTAAGAAAATTACTTTTTGAGGAGATATCTCGCTCTTGATTACAAAATACAGTTTGGATAAAGACAAGTTAACTCGGCATTGCTGGTTAGAAGGTTGTTAAGTTTGATGATTGTATAAGAATTGCAATAGCAATTCGAAATGTTTCACCATTTTTCATAAAGATCATTATTCTTTGAAATTGCATATTTTCGTAGCTATTCTAGTTTTAGTCACTGTGACCCTTAAAACTAGTCTTTCATTTTTATCAGGACAATATTTGAACATGGAAAATCTGTCTATGACATTGTATTCATCTTATATACAAGTGACCATGTGTGTGTGTTTGTGTGTGTGTGTGTGTCTATCTGTCTGCCTGCCTGTCTGCCTGTCTGTCTGTCTGTCTGTCTATCTATCTGAGAACGATTTCTAACAAATAAATATTTGCTAAAAATGTTAGGTTTTCAGGAAAAAAGTCGGTTTGGATTAACATTTTATTTTATAATGGCGATATTGCTTTGATATGAGAATAAACAAACTCAAAATACAACATAGGTTTTAGTTTGTCATTCTATCACTAATGAAAACAGAAAGGGGGAAAAGATAAAGAATTGATACGAAAGCAAAAGGATAAGAAAAGAAAAAGTTGAATAAACAAGAAATAAAAAAATAGAGAGAAAATGGAGGAAAAAATGAGAAAATGAAAAGATAATAAACAAGAAAGATAAAGGAAGGAAAAAGGAAGAATCAATAAAAAAAATAAAAAAAAGGGATAAGAAAAGGAAGAGATAAGAATATAAGAAATATAGAAAAAAGAAAGGAAAGGTAATAAATTATAAAAATCAATAAGAAGCAAAAGAAAAGAGAATAAGCAAGAAAAAAAAAGAAAGAAGAATGAAACAAAAAAGGAAAAAGGGGACGAATTGATATGAAAACAAAGGAAAAAGACTAGAAAAAGATAAGTAAACATAAAAATTTAAAAAAAGAAAGACAAAAAGGAAAACATTTTTATTTCAAACACGATACATTTTTATTTCAAACAGTACATTTTTTTATTTCAACTTCGGCTTCTTTTTATTTTAACCACGACGTTTTTATTTCAAACTCGACATTTTTCATCGTCGAATTTGAATTGTAATATTTTTTTTTAAATCCAAGCTTTTCGTAAACATTATCGATTTTTAAAAATGAAGAAAAGTGAGTGATTCGAATTTGTTGAGTTTAGTTTCAAAATGCCTTATCAATTTCTGAAGTCTTTTTATTGAGAGGACTAAATCAATTTAAAAAAAAAAAGGTGGGAAGTGATCAGGACCTTAGTTTTTTTAATGATAACAATGGAGAGGATTTTTGGCTCTAAAAGACATTACTCCAAAGTAGTGTAGATATTTTAATTACGTCTCACGAGCAATGAACCGTCTTCTACTCTCATTATCCACCAAACTGATTCTAGAATTGTGGCCTTCGTGCGAACTTGATGGCGGATGGTGTGGGAGATGGAGACGGAAGCTGATGGCGCCGGTCTTTTCAAATGCAGATCCCATGAGCCCTCCTTCACCTTTCTGTGTCATGGCTCCCCCTTTTTTTTCTGCGTCATAGATATCCCCTTTCTACCACCTTGTGGTTTGATGAATGCGATATAAATATATTTGTTTATAAAAGTTGATTATTTCTACATATGGTGGAAGCACAAGGAATGTTAATGAATTTCGGAATTTGCCCAGTTAAAAAAAAGGGGAGAGAGAGAAACATCAGTTTTAATAAAGACCCCTTTATTATTATCATCATCATCATTATTATTATTATTATTATTATTATTATTATTATTACCGACGATCCTTTGCTGTTTCGTAATTATTCTATGTGGTGGCACTTTTGTAGCAGCAATAATACAGGAACGGATTGTAAATTGATTCAAGTACTGGGTATGTATGTGTAAGCTGTAGGGAAGGCTTTGTTGAATAATGGGGAGTGTGTTTAAAGGTTTTGCTAATGAATTAGGGGATTTGCGTTTTTGATCTACGAAAAAAATAAATAAATGAAAATAAAAACACTGGATGGATCACCTAACACACCGACCAGATTTAAACTTTTTATAAATTTCCCCTTCTCAGTCAGTTTCATAGAAACTTAATCCCTGAGAACAACTATAAGATTTAATTAGTTAACTTTCTGCTTATTTTAGAGGAAGTTAACTATAGAATTTAATTGGTTAACTTTCTATTCGTTTTTAGGAAGGCAACTATAGGATTTAATTGGTTAACTTTCAGTTTGTTTTTGAGGAAGATAACTTTTTGTTTAGTTTGAGGGAGACAACTATATCATTTAATTGGTTAACTTTCTATTCTTTTTTTAGGAGAACAACTGTAGGATTTAATTGATTAATTCTATTCATTTTTAGAAACTCAAAAATAAGACTTAATTGATTAACTTTCTGTTCGTTTTTAGGTAGACAATTATTGCATTCGACTGAATAACATTCTACTTATTTTTTATGTAGACAACTAACTGATTAACTTCTATAGTAGAAGATGTACGGAATGGGATGGACAACTATTACGAATCTAAAGAAGTGAGTTATAGATGCCTTTGTACAAATAAACCAGAAATATGTCAGAAAACTATTCTGACGCACCACGAGTGCATTAACATTTTAATTGTTGAAGTCTACAACTAAGCAACAAGTGCACCAAATTCTCCAAAATTTGGATAATTAAGTCGTAAGGTTTTCTTTCATTTGAGGTAAAATTTCAGTAAAATCTGTTGAGAGATGATAAATTCAAAGAAGAATGAAATTTGATTAGTTAAATACTCCTCCCTACAGAATTTTTACTTGTTTGATTTGTTGGTTTCGTTTAACAACTTATTGTGATTATTTCTTTATTTCATGTCGGCAATAATTAAGTTTCTTTCGTCCAAACTTTATTATAATAGCCTCGATAAACAACAGACAAAGAATTTTCATATTGGGAGAGTATTTTTCAAAAAGAATCGAAGAAAGTCAAGAAGAAAGTTATTTTCTTCTAAGTAGTCCACTTACTTGGTACAGTAGATAGGCAGTCGGTCTACGGTGTCGTAATACATGATTTGGAATCCCAGTCGTTCTGTTTACGATCATATTTTGATTATTACTCTTGAGAAAGATATTAATCCCCACTTTCCCTCCAACTATAAATTGAATAGTGCATATTGTGTTAATCAAAAGCAATGTATTATTTAAAAAACTGCAAGAAGAACGTTCATCAAAAAAACTGTTCACGACATTAAATGACTTTAAAAAGTTGGTATACCGTAAAACAAAACAAAGTAAGTAGGAGACATCTAAAGTCATTAAGAATACTACGGTGACCTTCCTCAGTAGAATTGGTACTTAACGAAAAAACTTTTATTAAAAACAGTTGTGGAAACGCAGGAATATCATAAATATACATAAATAGAGAGAAAGAGAGGAAGAGAGGTCGATAGAAATAAAAAAGAAAGAAAAAAAGTAAAAGAAATAGGGTAAGAGATCGCTAGAATTGCGTTTATAGATATATATGATATATACTTGGTCAATCACTAAACCAAGTTAGACACAAGGCCAGTTTTACGTGCAAAAAATGTTCCCTGGCTTTTTGGAACCAGTGTTATCATTCATCTAAACGAGTAACTCATCGAGTCGATGGGTCTCATCTGCACGAGACAGCTGAAAGTGGATGTAATCGTTTTGACTGGGATTTGAAACTCGTATGATATAATTCCAGAGTCCAAGTTTTTACCACTCCTCCATCTACGTTTATAGACATATCTGAATTTATTTATTTATACCACTGATTATGACACATACGTTTAATTCGGACAGTTCAATGCAGAGATGGAGACAGAACGATATAATTAATAGCCATGGGATTCTGATATAGGATCATCCGATGAGACAAATGCGGTCGACACTTATGAGTTGATGGCAAACATTCTTCTCTTTGGCGGGCTCTGAAAATAATGGCCGATGATTCATGGCGTTTCGTTTGGGTGAGTAAATGTAGACACTCGCCTCCGAGCCAAACAAACTCTGTATGACAAAAACTCGTACCAATTATCTTTATATTAATACGTTAGTTGATACGTGGGTTACAAATAGCAATCATTACAAACAGTAATTAGAGGTGAGAAAATTACCTCCCTTTAATGGTTTTCTACTACAGAGATAATTAAAAAAACTTTTTTCTGGTGGAAGAATTAGAGAAAAAATGTCTATTTTAATGTTTAAGGTTTCAAATTGTCCCTTTGTCAACTTTATTATACATTTCTTAAGGAGTCAAGTTGTTAATAGGATTTATTATTTTGTAAGTCTGAAAAAACGTAATACATTGTTAAAAAAAATTATTATTGGAGTACCCTGGGTTCTGCTAGTCATTATTATTTTGGTGCTAGTGCCGTATGATACTTTTTTTTCTGGTGCAGTATGTAGCCTACCCAAATAGTCATAATAATAGTAGGACATTACACTTCAAATATTTTACCCTCAAGATAGAAAAGTTTAATATTTTGTATGGGTCTGACTTTCTGGATTTAAATCAGACTCTTTATGGTTAACAGCATGATTGTCAATAAGTAGACCATTCATTCGTTGTGAATCGTAGAGATTACAGTTAACAAAAATCAACCGTATTCTTTTCGAAATGATGAGATGGGACGCCATGTTTTTTTCCATGAATACTTGTAATATTTTCAAGCCTACAACATCATAAAAAAATATGTGCCTCATACTCTGGATTTATGTACGACTCTTGAAAGTTAACAACGTAATTGTCAGATGAGAACTTGCCAGCACCGAATTGAGTTGTAGATCTGACATTTAGAGATAGGATCGAAAAAAGGCGAATGGCAATACTTTTTATGGTGAGTATCGTGCTATACGGGTTTCAGAAAAAATTCTTAGATTATGGGACACAACTGAAGGAAATAGAAAACTTGCCACAAGTTAGAAACCACATCAAATAAAAGAATTTTGATATTTACGAATATTCTTTCTATCCTTATCCCATTGTATTTTATTTTTAATTGTGAATTGTAGAGCTTACAGTCAACAAAAATCAACCTAATCCTTTTCCAAATGATTTCAAGCCGGAATGCCATAAGGAAATGTTTGTATAAGCCTCATTTTCTGAATTTAAGTATAGCTTTTGATGGTTAACTACGTGATTTTCAAGTCAGATAAGAGCTCGTCGGCGATATGCAGGCTATCTATTGGAGTGACTTTAGTTGGGGTTCTAGTTGAAATTAACTCGTAGGCAACACTTTTTATCGTAGGTATCATCCTATACCGATACTATTATTATGACATCGGTCATAATCAGAGCTTTCACAATGTTAGTGACCAGTGGCAGTGTAAAAACCTGTAGTATATAAGTAACACAGGAACGAGTTTGTTGTTCCTTCCAACAATCGATACTAGAACCGTCTTTAAAGGTGTTAAACCTTCCTACAAAGTCACTTGAATCACGTACGCTATCAAACAATAACAACCTCTGCCATTTGCAATGCCCGTGCTGCGCATGCGTTAATTAGGTCAGGAATTCTGGGAACGAGGCCCTTCTGCTACAGGCAGTCACTGAAATCAGGATGAGAACAAGTCTAATCGTGATGTTTCAACTCATTCTGTTCTATTCCAGTCAGTGACTGTATAGTGCCTCATCTCCTCGAGTCTTCACTCTCGTGCAACCAATCCTCCCACCCTCTCTATAAACGGAGTTCTGACTATGCCAACACCTGATAGTGCTTCTAGAAGTCTGAGTGACAATAAGTTTCCACCACACTTCAGTATCTTTGAAATCCTTTCACCCGGTTCCTACATGGTTATTTATTTATTTTTTTATTTCTGTCAGTACTCTCACTGGTCACACTCAGTATTTGCATGCCGTTAGTAATCAGCGGTTTTCACTGGAATCAGAGTGACAACAAGTCTCCTGGTGAAGCTCTAGCTGGCTCCGTTCCATCTCAAAGACTGTATGATACCACTTCTCCTTGGGTTTTTCACGCTACTATATCGAGCTCTCACAGCCGGCATTAGCAGAATCCAGATTCCACCAATACTTGGTGGTGCCTTCGGAAGTCAGGGTCAAAGATCTATATCACTCTATATTTTAAATTATGTAACTCACATTCAAGGTCGAAAAGCAAATAGACAAATAAATGCCAATACTCCCCTGAACTATTCCCTCATACTATTTTCCCAGGCGCAGATATTGTACGTACATTTGTGGGAATTTAATAATAACAACACATGCTTCAATGAAACCATCATTTACAGCAGTGATGTTGTGGAAACTCATACGTTCATAGCAATGGATTCTTCCAAACTTTATACACACACATACACACACACACACACACACATATATATATATATATATATATATATATATATATATCGAGAAGTACCACTCTTGTTAGTTGCAGTGGCAGTTGACGCCGGTAGGCCGCCACGTTGGTCTGGCTACAATGACTTACTTTTTCTCTCTGTGTTTCTGTTTCTGTTAATATAATACCTTCTATTTAACCCTTTGAATCCTGACTTAGAAAAATTAATAAACTAGCCAATCCGAGCCGTTCTATTAGAGGGGCATAGAAAGGCAAAATAACGGCAGTGTCATTTTTTGTGCCTGGTCGACAGGGCCAATATTTTGGCCCTTCAAGTCCAAAGGGTTAATATCCTTGTTCGCGTCTTTTCTTAGTGCCCCATTCAGGGCTACAATAAGTTAATATTGTCGAAGTAGATAAAAGCTCAATTGTAATTGATTAGATTTGGTGACAATGCTAACGAAAATTTAATTTGTGGGTTAAGATTGAAATACCGAAATAATTGGTGCAACTAAATTTCACTTTGGAAATGTTGTGTTATAAATTTTCTTATAATTTACACATTTTTTTCCAAAACATTACGCCCACCAATTTTAAAGGCCATTAAAAGTGATGTTTTTACCGGAAGCATTGGGGTGGGGGGTAAAAATATGGCCTAAAATTTACAAAAGGAGAACTAAAAAGTAAAGAAGGAAAAAATATATAGAAAAAGAGAAGAAAAAAGTGTAGAAAAAGAGGAATGAATGAAAGAGGAATTTGTGTATAGTGCGCGTCTCTGTGTGTGTGTATGTGTTTGTGTGTGTGAGTGTGTGTGTTTGCTTGTGTGTGTGTGTGTGTGTGTGTGTGTGTGTGTGTGTGTGTTTTTGTGTTTTTGTGTTTGTTTGTGTGTGTGCGTGTGCGTGCGTGTGTCTTTCCAATAATTTCGTCTCGGGTCCGCCGAGAGTTACGGCGTCGTTCGTGCGTGAAATTATGGAGGAAGATATTAAGGATATAAAGAGAAAATTCGCGAAAAAATAAAATAGAAAAAAAAAGAAATAAATAGAAAAGAAGTAAAGATAAATATATAAATATAAATATATTCTAAAATATGAAATGAAAAAAAAAACTTTCACAAAAATAACTATACAAAAATGTCCTTTGTGAAGTGTGTTTTCGGGTAAATTCTTCGTTGGTGGGCTGACCGGCGATACGTAACGCTTCATGTCTACCAACCTGATTCCAGATTTTGAACGCTGCTGTTGTTGGTCATATGACAAAAGCCGTCAAGAGAAATTTAAGAAAAAAAAAGATGGAAAAAATTTTTTTTAAGGTTTGTGGTTGTCATGTTTCATGGAATATTAACCTTTTTTCAACCTCTTAATGACCAGCAGGTTGTCTGATAAAAAAAAAGTTTCGTTTCTAGCCGAATTTTCAATACTTTTATTACCATTGGAAACGGTATGAATTCCCTCAAACCGTGGATTGAAAATTCCAACCTGTGTTATTCTAACATTGAGTTGGTTAAAGGAAGACGTTTATCTAAAATGATCGTTCGCTGCATTAAATTATCAAAAAGGTTGATATGCCATGAAAAACGAATCAATCTATCTATCTATCAATAATATATTTATAGTGTAGCATGTCAAGAAAAGGTTGATATGCCATAAAAAACGAATCAATCTATCTATCAATAATATATTTATTCTGTAGCATGTCAAGAAAATGAACTCATTTTATGTCGCTAATTAAAAAAATGATTTTTGACGAAATATCCTGGCCTTGGTTTTAAAATATAACTAGCTGACCCGACCCAGCGTTGCCCGGGTATCAAAAAGGCAATGTCTGATTGTAAAGTGCTCTTCTAACCTTTCTTGCAAAATCTAGTTCACT
>JAYKTE010420227.1:0-10492 GCA_036873565.1 Xipholeptos notoides
CATTAGATAAAAAAAATGTCGTTTTTCTTCAAAGTTTAATCTCTTTTCTTTAAATTAAATCAGTTATAAAGTAGTAAGTTTCATTTTAACTTTTTTTTTATAAACGTTTAAATATGAGGGGTATAAAAATATCGATTTTTCTTGTACACTCCTACAAATGATGTGCTGGTTTACATCCATCTGTTTGTCAGTCCTTTTGTCTATCTATCTGTCTGTCTTTTCACAAATTGTCAAATCCTAAAACCCACTAAGTGGCTTCCTTATTCTATTTGTTTCTTTAAAACTGTTATGCTTCTTCTCAAGGGAGATAAATTCTTATTTATTGTCTTTGGTGCTGGTGGTGGTTGGTGCTGCTGGTCTGGCAGTCGTGGATGGATGGAGTCTTTGAGACATCTTTTTTTAGTGTGTAGTGTGTGCGTCTTAATGGCAAAGGGGATTATCTTATTTGAAGACTAGATTTCTTGACCAGGAAAAAGTTTTGTGTTATTGAAGCAACTTCCATAAGTTAAAAGCCTAATAAATCACCCCCTCCAAAAAAAAAAAAAAAAATCAAAAACATATTTGACCAAATAAAAAAGAAAAAACTTATAAGAATCTTTTATCGGTGGAATTCAAAAAACTATTTCACATTTTGATGAATCATTCTAATCAATAAAAATGGCCGGAAAAAATCACATTCACAAACTCCCTTTCGTTCCAAAAGTAATGCCACGTATTTCTTTTTTTAAATTCTGTCTGCCCGAATTCATTTCAAACTAAAATTCATACGATGTATTTATTTTTTGTGGACTGTTGTTCCCATCTTCATAGTTATTGTTGTTTTAAAAGAAATACGATTCAAGTTTATACATTAATTAAGAAAACGAATTATTTTAAATAACTATTGTACTCCAGTTATCAAAAATCTAGTCTGTATGTCCGGGTTGTAAGGATTAAGAGCAGAAAATTTAAAAGATAAGCACTAATGGCTTGGCTCAGTTGGTAGAGCTTTATCATTTTAAGATAAAAATAATGAAGGAACTGATATACATACAGTCTGAGGTTCGAGATCCAAGCCCAGATACAGACTACATGTTTTATCTTTTAAATGTGACATGATGATTATATCTGAATAAATAAATGAATAAATAAAAATGCGACAGTCGTTATTATATAGTATAGTATCTAATTGTCAAAAACGCTAGAAATTTTCATCACAACTCCAGGATCGTACCACCACCACCACCACACACACACACACACCACTTGTCAGTATATTAAAATTTAAATTCTTCACATTCGTCTGTGTGAATAACTTTTCCAACCTAAGCATTTTGTTTGTTTGTTATGAGTGAGTTCACTCACTGCATCAGCTTATAATGTGGGTGGGTACTACTGAACTGAATCACCAGTTTTTCTTACAGAGACTACACAAGTCTAAAATCTACAAAAACTGTTTTCTTGAATCATAATTATTGTTTCTTTAATATAGTTTGTTCGGGTTACATTATTCTGTCCAGCAGTTAAATAATTCCATCTCTTTTAAAAAAAGAAAAAACTTTTTAGCTTTTTCACGGCCATTAGAGAAATTTTTGTTTGATTTTTTTTTTGGCCTGTGCAATATGACCGAAAAAGAAAATAAAAACGTTCACTATTTTCGATACAGAATGCAACCGCTTTTAAGCAATTTCAAATATGCACTGAAAAAATGCCCAGTGTAACCCGCAAATTGTCTGAAGGAAAACAGAAGAGTAAGTTGATAAAAACAAGAAAAAATACTTCAACCTAAGAAAACGTTTGGTGAATATTCAACCATAACACCCAAAACATCAGTGCGTTCGTTGCGTCTCAACAATAACCGTCTTTGATTCTATTTTCTTACACCAGTGTGTTGGGATTTCTTTGGCAAAAAAATGCAAAAAGTTGGAATGTCCATAGGAGTCAACATGGAGTGACCTTGAGGTGAAAAATGTGTTGACCTCGTTTAACTATATGCCCATAGAAAACTTGAATGACGTAGCTTAGAAAATTTGGGCTTACATAGGGAACAAAAAAATATGTCAGACAGACAGACATACAGGCTGCCTTTTATATAATAGGTATAATATAGTTCTATCGTAGTAATAATAACCAAGAGGATATATCTACTTAGTCGAGCAGAAACCCAAGTTAGGCACAAAGCCAGTTTTACGTGCTCATTATAGGCCTAGGCTTGTGTAATAAGTGTCACCTTTCATCTAGATGAGTTACTCTTATTAAGTTGACAGATCTTATCATCCACCCGGGTTTTTTGGAATCAGTGTTATCTTTACACCTTGATGAGTTAGTCTCCCGAGTTAACGAGTCTCGCCTGTCCGAGGCAGCGGAAAGTGAATGCGATGGTTTTGAGTCGGATTTGAACTCGTGTAAAACGATTCCCTAATCCGGGGTTTTGCCACTGCTCTACCATCGCTGCCCAATAATAACCAAGAGGACACTTTTTGGTATTTTTACTGTTATAGGATCATTTTAAACTGCGTTGGAAGCGAGTGTACACACATAGCCGTCGCGCAGCCATGGCAATCCAAAATAACATCCCTAGAGACTGACACTCTTTTGCCTTCCCATTCTTTTCACATCAACGAAGATAGGATACAAGATGACATGTATCCGATACTCGGACATGAGTAGGCGCCGGTAAGGGGGGGGGGGTATCAATAGCTATAAAAGTGTGTCTGTCTGTAAAACAATCTTTTACCCCATGCATGCCTACATTTTTTAAAGTTTTAAGTTACGCCAATCAAATTTTTTATGGACATAGATTGATGGTTAAATCAGGTCGATGCATACTTTTTAACCTCAAGTTCGCGAATTTGTCGCGCATTTATGCCCAAAATGGGACAGGTGTTTACATTAGAAAATAATGGAAAATATATGAATCCCCGTATTACCTGCTGCAATGGTTAAATAATTACATCTGCAGCTTCTATAATTCATTCTAAAAATGTGTTTACAAAAGAAAGACGTTCGACAGAAATGATCCAGGTATTAAATGACTGAAAAGGTGGGAAGTCCATTCCAGACGGTTGACTTCAGAATCATAGTACGTGGGTTCGAATCCCAGTCGTTCAGTTTACTTTCATAGTTTTGAGTAAAACTCTTGGGAAAGGTATGAATCCCCACATTCCCTCCAGTCACGGATTAAATAGTGCGTATCGAGTTCTTCAAAAGACTCCCATGGACAAAAAACGTTTATAAAAAATGACTGTTTTTTCGGCATTAAATGACCTAAAAAGTTTGTTGTACCGTAAAACAAAACAAACTGAAAAGGTTGATATGCCGTAAAGAACAACAAGCTATCAAATAGTGGAATGTGGTGTATCAATTTTTTCTGGTTTTGTGTGTGTGTGTGTGTGTGTGTGTGTGTGTGTGTGTGTGTGTGTGTGTGTGTGTGTGTGCGCGCGTGCGCGTGCGTGCGCCTCGACTTCGTTGAGAGTACAATGTTGTCAATATAGAATTTTAGAGAAAGAATATATTTTATTCCTTCTCGATACCGGTTTGTTTATTACTCACTTTTTGTCAGGGGGGGAAGTATGGACGCCGGCGTTGACTGTTGCGTTCCCGACAATTTGGCGTCACCATTTTTAGAATTTGTAAGATGTTATACAATTTTTTTCCTATAGACTACTCGCTCACTACGATGGTTGATGGGGAGAAAACGCCATACATTTCCAGCCGGTTAAATCACGGCGAGTAAATGGTACTAATTAATGATCATAAATATGATAATAAAAAGTTAAAAAACAAACAATACTTGTTTTATACTAACTAAATATGTCTATTCTTTTGTTGAGTTTTGTCGGATTTGAGTCTTATTTTTTAAATTTGTTGTTGTTGTTGTTGTTGAGCAAGAAGACATTCTCCTTACCAGTTCGGGCTCAGATCAGTTCAGTCTTCCTGTAGTTTTAAAGTTTTCGGAATCTCTAAGACAACCAGTCCTCACCTAAGGGGACAACTCTTTTCGATGGCCTTTTTCTTAATTTAGCCGCTAAGCAGCTCTCCTGGTCGGTCGGTCGGTCGGTCGGTCGGTAGGTGTGGGAGAGGAGACTGTTGAATCCTAGAATCGATTATTCCCCTGCTCATGTTCGTGACCGGTAGTAGTACGGTACCTGGTATTCCTAAGTGGTCACCCACAAAACAAGTTCTACGTTGCTTAACTTCGGTAATCTGGCGGGAACCGGTATGTCCAACGTGAATTGATCATACTGTTGTTGTTCACAATATAGAAACGATTATTTTTATCGTTCACGATGTACACAAAACGCGCTTACGCACTTACACAAGTGCAAAATGCGCACGCGCATACACATACACGCATACACATACACGCGCATACACATATACGGATAAAATGAATAAAATGATGTCCTTTTAAATGGCAGAGCTAAAATAAACACATCTTTCATTTTCATTGTGTACCTTGTGTTTACTGACGAAACGACAATATGTCGGTCTATTTTTTCATTTTGTTTTTAAATTGTGGATTTTGTGGGAGTCGACGAGGGACAAGAAATAGGTCATTTTTTTTTTTTAAATACGGAACCTTTTTATCCCTTACTCCACAAATAAAAATGTCCCTCTACACTTTGATTGCAAATTTGTTTTTTTTTGTGTGAGTAGGAGTGGGGGAGAACGAGTTTTATAAAAATGAAAGAGACCCCGCCATCGGCCGAGAAAGATTTTATTTTTACTGTTCAAGACGCTTCCTTTGATTTCTCCACCTATCTATCTATCTATCTATCTATCTATCTATCTATCTATCTGTCTGTCTGTCTGTCTGTCTGTCTGCCTGCCTGCCTGCCTGCCTGTCTGTACTCGTCTGTCTATGTATCTATGAGTGCGCATGTGGTTTGCATACTTTTTCGCATATCTGACACGCGAAACTCCTTGTTGCCCATTTTACAGTGTGCCCTCTTCCATTCTTGTCTTTTTCTCTGAAATCCTGAGTGGCTAATGAAGCCCACCCTTTGATAAGCATATTCTGCCACGTGTGTTCGTAGTTTAGAATGTGCCGACTCCAGGCTCTGCGGTTTGCTGCTCCCAATTTTTTACATCAATGCCCAGAGCTCCCAGATTTTTCTTGGCGACGTCTCTGTGCCGTTTCACTGGCTTGTTTCTTTCCTCATATAAGCTCCCCATAGAACAGGCGCTTAGGAATCCTAGCGTGGCCCATTCTTCCTAGGTGTCTTGCCCAACGCATCTAATTACGTAGAATGCCCACTTCAAGTTTTGGCTTGTCTAAGTATATCTACATCAAACGTAAGCGTTTGCTACTTATACCTACTATTCTATTTTTTTCCGTTTATTTCTATTTTCACTCCACACTCCAATTTTACTTACCATTTGAATACTACTTCATTTTGTCTGTTCATTCCGGCGCATTTTCTCTCTAATTATCTTGATGTTGCTTTGTTAAAAAAGAATCGATTTAAAAAATCAAAAAGACGGGAAAAAGTACTCACAAATCTAAAGCCAAATATGCTTTTAAAAGAAACAGCTAAAGACAACAAACCAAATAAGGCCAAGCTCTTTTTTACTTTCTTCAATGTAGGAGAAGTCCATTTGGGAGAGTGGATAGACTGTCGGACTTCGGAATCGTAATACGCGAGTTCGAATCGTAGTCGTTCCGTTTGCGTTCATATTTGGACTAATACTCCAGGAAAGACATGACTATCCACATTTTCTCCAGCTATGAGTTAAGTAGTACATATTGCATTAAAAAAAACTACGTGTGGTCAAAAAGAGCGTGTCTCAAAAATGATTGTTCTCGGCATTAAATGACCTAAAGGATTGATATGCCGTAGTACGAAACAAACAAACTATTCAATGTAACTCTGAATGTAGGTTTCGACATAAAAGAGAATTCGGTGCTGTTGTGTAACATTATATGTCAACGTAGGGATGACAATAATGACACCAATAGTTGGTGGACACTCATCACCGATCGAATCCCAACAACGTTGGCTACTAAAGGAACATGTCAGCTTAACGGGAGGTCCCGAAGCTCGTCCAGCAGCACTCCAGCAATAGATATAAACAGTGGTGTGGCCAGTTTAAGGAAGGGATTAACAAATTTTGACCGGTCGAGAAAGACATAAATAAACATCTGAAATGTCATCTTTTCTTTGCATTGCTTTGAGGCTCTTTCGTTAAGGCACCCGAAAATGATGTACGTCTCCCGGCGACAGATGAAAAGAACCAGCCTCACAGTTGTGTACCCGGGAATGATTATGATAAATTTCGGGTGCAACTGCCCCAGCAGGGCGAGCAGAGGTTTGGCGAGACCTTAGTTGACAGTCCAGTCACTCCAGTCACCATATGATAACTCGAGGTTCTATCATCGTGGCAAAGAGAAAAATAGCCACCCTGGGATAAATTAGAGGATGATTATGATACAATAGCCCGAGTCAACAAATAGAAATACGAGGGTGCTTCCAAAAGTAATACAACCTATCTTTTAGGGGTTTTTTTGTTTTGTATTTTACGGCATATCAACCCTTTTAGGTCATTTAATGCCGAGAACAATCATTTTTGGAAAACGTTAGTTTTTGTACACACATAGTCTTTTTAAATACACAAATTACACTATTTGACCCATAGCTGGAGGGAATGTGGGGGATTCATACCTTTCCCAACAGTATTAGTACGAACTATTTTTTAGAGTTAATTTGAAGAGCTACATAAACCAAAGTGTTATCATTAAAACGAGAGACCTTCTTGTCTGTGTGCCCCAGAATTTATTTTTCTACATAGTCAGTGTCACCACCACTCTCAATGCACTTTTTGCTAACAATGAACGAGGCGGTCTATGTTCGCGCTCGGAGCGCACTTTGTCACTCACGTCTTTGTCGCCGATAAAATCGACGAAACTAATTCCTGGGCGCTAAATGCACACCGGCTTCTCAAATGTTTAAAATACGTCGGTAAATATTGATCAATTCAAATTTTTTCTGCATAGAGGAATTCATTGACACATCTCTGCTTCTGAACACGTCCAAGGACTGACTGGGGTTGCTTTCTTAGAATCTCACACCGTGAATATCTGCAAGAACTAGATGAAACTTTCAGGTGTCTAATGCATAGTGGTAGTGGTCATAACAATGCATTTTGCAACCCCCTCTGATCAATTTGGGCGGAATAAAAAATTTGGAGGCATTATTTTTGGAACAATCCTCGCATACCTCATTTATTTCTAAGACGGAGATTAATTTATATTTTTAAGATGAGGGAAAAATTTTTAATGGCGTTGTTATTTTTTTAGGGGTGATAAATTATTTTTTCATTTTCTTGGAATTTTTTTTTTTTTAGAAGTTTCTTGGAATAAACGATTTTTAAAACTTGAATTAATTGGATTCTTGTTGAAAATAATAAAAGTTGTAAAACCATAAAAAAATTTTTGTTTTAATCCAAACATTTTAGACCGTATAATTAATTTAGAATTAGTTTCCTATACCAGTAAATTCTCAGAGTTTAAGACCGCTGGCTGGAGCATTCCACCTAATTATTTTTTTGCGATTTTAATCCTGAAATCGAGTAAATTTTATTGCTTGATTTTTGTTTTCTTTTTGTTTCTAGTTTTAAAATGCAGTTTTTACGTAAAACCTAATTTAAATTTGTGTTGCTGGGGGCACAAGAGGTGCGTGTGCTCTGTGTGTGAGTAAAATTAAGTTATAATATAAAACTTTTTTTCAATTGATTTTAAGAAATAAAGCCAGAAGTTTTCATTTAGAAAAACTAGAGAAAATATAAATAAATCTGGCTTTTAACAAACTTGCAGCCAAATTTCTGAATGTTAGGCCGGATCAAAAACTAAAAAAAAGGCCAAGCAAACCGAGAGAAAAAAAAAGAGGCTTTTTTAAAGTGAGAAAGAAAGGAGGAAAAATGGGTCACCAAATTCTGGTCATGAGGGACATTCTACCTTTTACGATGGTTTTTATTTATTTATTTATTTTTTATAAAACCAAAACTAAATAAATAATAAGAAAGGAAAGGCTGAATTGTAAAAAAAAAGTTCTCTTAAGTTTCCTTATTATTTCTCTTTTTTTCTCTCTCTCTCTTTATTTCTGTCTGTCTCTCTCGCGTGTTTTTTTCTTTCTTTTTCTTACTTTCCCAGTCACTACTTACTTTTTCTGCTTGTTTAGTTTCCACCCATTGAGCAGGTTCGTCTTTTTTTTGCCCTGCCACTCGAATAGTTAATAATGTTTTCACTTGTTATCTTGCTAAGACCTTTTTTCTTCTAAAATGGCAAAGAAAGAACTGATTTTTTAATCCCCAAAATAATAAATTAAATACAATGGACATTTTATCCCCTTCATCAATCACAACAACGTACTCGGCAAACTTATTTTTCATTTCTTTTTCTCTTGATTGGTTTTTACTTTGTTTTTATTTATGGTAAGTAAAACCTCTTGTTTTTTTTGTTTCATTTTATTTAGAAAAATAAAAATTATAATTATTACAATGAAAATAATAATAAATTAATATAAAAAGAAAAGAAATGAAAAGGTCTGATCGATTTTTTTCACGTAATTTATTTTATAGAAAAAAAACAACACTTTTATAAAAAATAGAAAAAATCACTTTTTTTTAGTTAAACAAAAAACAAATTATTTTCTTTAACTTTTAACCATTTCTTTTTATTCGGAAAAAAAAAAGTGAAATACTGTTGTTTTTTTTTCTATTAGATTTTATTTTTTGTTTGATCAATTAATTTTACACAAACTTCTGTAAATGAACTAATTTAGAGTCACACTCCGGGTTCCGCCGTTCGAGTGAGTTGTTTTTGTTTAAACTACGTTAAAATTATAAACCCCTTATTCTTTAACAACTTTTGGCTTTACAAGAAAGATAAACCCCTAAATTCTATCAAATTAAAAACAAAACAATATAAAACCTTTTCTATAATTTTTATTAAATTTCAAACTTTAAATTTTTTTCCCCAACAATTGAATTTTCAATTCAAATAAAAGGTTTTTTTTTGTTTGTTTGTAACTTCTTCTTTTTACGGATTCTGTATTTATTTTTGTTAAATTCTGTCTATTTTGTGTCAGTTTTTGATTTGTGTAAATTATGAAACCGAAACATTTTAAATTTTCGTCGCTGAAAGATACTTTAGGGAATAAAAAAAACATATCTTTTATGGTGAAATTGAATTTAACAGGAAAAAAGGACTTTCTGGTTTTGGTTGGTGGAAGAAAGTTGTGGAATTTTAGTGTATTTCTTCTTACTTTTACTAAACTTTTATATTTCTTCCATGAAAAATCTCAACTTTAATTTGTTTTGTGTGGACTTCGAAGTTTTTCCTTTCAATTTAATTTACTTTACTTTATGCGTTGTTCGTTTGTCAACTAAAATAATTTCTAACTAGCAGAACCTGTGGAAATTCCACAGTAGTTTAAAAAATCTAATTTTTTTTAAAAAGAATCTTTAATTAAAAAAACTTACTGCCTCCTCGCAACATGACTCTTTTTTAAAATCCTAGCCAACTTGAAACTGTAAACATTTGTTTTTGTTTTGAAAATTTTTGGAAAGGAAATGTTTATTATAATTTTTAAAAGATAAGGAGTGACTTTAAAGGGAGATAAGGTCGTTGCTTTTAATGTAAGCGCGGCGCGACACAAAAACACGCTATCGTATTAATAGATAATTTGTTAGTAGTAATAATAATAAAAGAATGGCAGTTAATAAAAATGACTACCGTAAAAAATAACAGAAATAAAATAAAAACAATAATAATTAATCAATAATATTAATAATATTAAATTAAATTATAATAATAAAATAATAATAATGACGAAATTCTATCGATAAAAAATAATAATGACGATGAAGTCATGATAATAATAAATTATAATGATTTTACTACTATTAAATAAACAAGTTGTTTCTGTTTTTCCAGAAATACATTAGTTTATTTTGGAATAGAAGTTTGATAAATTCAATCCATTAACCTTTTCTGCAATATCTACCCTGATTTTGTGTTCATTTATTGACTATTATTTGTTTTTATTTCTTCCTCACAAATATTGGTTTATTTTGCAGTTAGCTTTTTTTTTAACTTTAAAAAAATATTTTTTAACAAGATACAATTTCATTCATTTATTCTTTTTATTCATGTTTTTCATTTTCATTTCATTTCACATTCCTCTTTTGGTTTTCCATTGATCCTTTATTTTTCATTCTTTTTTTAGTTCTTGTTTTTCTTTTTGTTTTAGTTTATTTGTTTTTCATTCTTTCTTTTTTTTCTTGTTATTCATTCGTTCGTTCTTTCTCGCTTTTCATTCATTCATTCGTTCGTTCGTTCTTTGTCGCTTTTCATTCATTCGTTCGTTCTTTCTCGCTTTTCATTCATTCGTTCGTTCTTTCTCACTTTTCATTCATTCGTTCGTTCTTTCTCGCTTTTCATTCATTCGTTCGTTCTTTCTCGCTTTTCATTCATTCGTTCGTTCTTTCTCGCTTTTCATTCATTCGTTCG
>JAYKTE010420338.1:0-10490 GCA_036873565.1 Xipholeptos notoides
ATAGATAGATAGATAGATAGATAGATGTACCTATATTTAATGATAGTTTAATAAATAATATTCTGTAACACTTTAAGAAAGCCTGATGTGCTTTAGCAATACGATAAAAACTTTGATTTTGACTTTTTTAAATGGTTGTGGAAAGTACATTATTTTTGGAACAAGGTGAGTCAAATATAGCAATTGAGTTGGGTGTAACAACAACAAGCTGAAGCTATCAAAGTGTTAAATGATGATGACAGTTAATTGCTTTTCTGACTAGAGGGAAATAGAATGCTAAGTCTCAAATTCACACATTTCCACCAGCTTTGTTAATACGACTAAAAGATTAATCATTATTCATTTGGACACCCTCTTCCCAGATTTTTTTTTGACAGGATTAAAATGTTTTTTAAATATAATTCATTATCATTATTTTTAGTCAAGTTGCTGATTTGCATTCAAGTTCATAAAATAAAAAAAAGAATAAATTAAAACACATGAATTTGAATATCTAGAAAATTGCCAGTGTGTGTATATATATATATAATGTTCTAAAAGTACCAAACACAATATTTTATTTTATAAACCCATATACTCCGTGTTTTTCCCTCTCTAGACTGTTTTTCAGTAAGTAACTTTTTATCTAATAAAGTTGCCCACTGAAGAACTGTTTAGATGCTGAAATACATAGAGTATAGCTTTATAAAATTGTGTTTGATATTTTCTATATAAATATAAAGTTTGTGTGTCCGTCTGTGTGTACAACTCTCCTGCAGCCCAAACCACTGGACCAATCATGTCCAAACCTGGCATGAAGATGGTTCCCCACCTAGGAATGGTGCACATCATTTTTCAAGGTCAAGGTAAAAGGTCAATGAAATGATAACCTATCAAGGTTATAGCCGACATATGTATACTTTGCTACGGCCCAAACCACTCGACCAAACCTGGCATGATGATGGTCTTATCACCTAAGGATGGGGCACATCATTTTTCAAGGTTATGGATAAAGGTCAACGAGATCATAGCTTATGTATGTATACTCTACATCCTAAACTACTGGAGTGATCATGACTAAACCTGGCATAATGGTTGTCTCCCAATTAGAAATGGTGCACACCATTTTCATTGTCAAGGTCAAAAGTCACTGAGGTCATAACCTATGTATGTATACTCTCCTACAGCCCAAACCACTGGGTTGATCAAGACCTGACATGATGATGGTCTCCAACCTAGGAATGGTGCACACAATTTTTTAAGGTCAATATATATTATATTTGGTGTGGCTCTTCTTAAACTCCCCCACCTTGGGATGGTGAAAGTTGGGGTTCGCCACCATCCTGGAGGCTGCCACCATGGCACTGGCCAACTTCTTTGTGAATTTGAATCAGATCACCCTTTTCCACCCCCATACCCTCAACCAATCTTGATGAAATTTGGCAGGATAGTGGTCCCTAACACAGTCATTTTTAGTTAATTTCATAAACATTTTCTTTAGGTTAGCACTTTTATTCATGGATGAAAAAAATGAAATAGCAAGTTTTGTCAATAGCCAAAAATTATTCGTAGATTTTAATTGAGAAATAAATATTGCATAAATGTTTTGAATTATTTGCAGTGTTATTTCATAGTTATGTTTTCTATTGTACATATAATTAGTTGAGATATTTGAAATAGCAATGCTTATTGGGTTTTTACAATTGATTATCTTTAAGTTAGCTAATCCTTTGTCATTGTTTCAATAATAAAGATGATGATAATGTTCAACTGTCACACTACAATAAAAAATACATTTTATAGAATCATAGACTAATTTCAATGCACTCTGCATAAAATGTAATTCAATAGGTTTATCTCTAAATGGACTAGTTCATTAAGTAGTTGTAATTAGTAAAGTTTTAAAAGCAGAGATTAACTTCATTAAGGACAATAATCTCTAGCTTTAATGTAGTCAGTCATGATAAAATGGAATTTTTTGGGGGTGAGTGGGTGTAAATAGTTAGATTTTGAAAGAATATTGTTTATTCTAACTGTGGATTATTATTTTATTTTTTTATAATGCATCATTTTCCATATTGTTATTCTTGTTATGGATTTTAATTTCCTTGTGTTGCCATAGACATCAATTTTTAAGAATTTTAAAAATATTTCAATTCACTGACATTATTTAAACTAGATTTATAATAAATATAATTGTCAATCATAAAAGAAAGCAGGCATATCACAACCCAACTTTGATTCCATGACTTTTATAACCTCCCTTATAGAAATAATTTAGAAACTAAGATGAGATCCATTGGTAACATTGATCTTTTAAACAGAGGATGAAATAAGCAAATCAACACACTTTCTTCAATGTTCAATAAGTTTTTTCATCATTTAGTTTATAAGATGTAAAAGAACATAAACTAAATAAATGATAAATGGGTGTTATATCTTATTTTATATCAGATTCTAAAAAGTTCAATATCAAAGGAGTTTTATGCGTGTTCAATGTTAAATCCATAATGATTCCAGTTCACTCATGCTAACCAAAAAATTATTTCTGTGCTTCCTAATATTTGGAATACCTCAATGTTGCATTCAAAATCTGGCTATTTGAAACTTTTTGATTTTTTGACACATGAAATTCAATGGGTTTTATTTCACTTATTTTTATTATAATGGGTAATGAGAAAATGTCATTAATCGTCATTCAACTGTTTTGTTAAAATCAGAAACTGTTTTAGTTATTTCAGTAAATATGTATTATTTAACAAGCCTCACATTACAAACATGTTGAATTTTTCATCTTTTTTTGTGAAAATATCTATTCACCTATTTTCATATTGTGAAAATGTTAATGTAGCAACCTATCCTGATTTTTATAAATTTTTTTTTTTGGAAATTTGTTGATCTTAGAATACTGATTTATTAATGTTTTTTAAAATGTTAATTCTATGAGAACATCTATTACTTTTAATTTTCTGATGTCGGTGTTGATATGGGAGTTGTCAACAAGAATTTCAGGTGTTTTTTTTTTTCTCAAGTAAATTGTCTTATGGGATAATTATAAATGGTAATATCTCCTTTAATTAGGATAGCCTAGAGCATGATATCTAAACAAAGTTTTATGTCAAATAGATAGATAAACCAAAGACCTATTGCTTAATCACTCTGCAGTTTTTCCAACTGACTGTCACCCATTAAGAAGACAAAATGGAAATTGCAAATACATAAAAAACCAAAAACAAAAAAGGAACATTAAAAAGCCTGATTCTTTGGTTGCCTTAATCCATTTGCTTTAACTTGAGCATTGGGATAAGTTCTTCTCATTGCTCTATGTTTGAATGTAAATTACAAACTTTGTTACAAGTGGCCTAAAGGCCAGAATTGTTCCCAATTGGGCTCATTCTATATGAAAACCTTAATAGAATCTGCTTCAAAACCCGAGCTCTATTAGAACTATTGCAAATTAGTATCTACATTTTATAAAGCAACACCTATTTAATGTATTATAACTCATGCTACGGAAATGTCCAAATGCATTTTAGAATGCGTTTAATTCCTAACTTTTGAACAGTTCTTAAGCAGATAAAAACAAAATTTCTAAATGATGTTCATAAACTCAAAGAATGACCAAGAAATGATTCCAAATAGATTCCTAATCATCTTTCAACAGGTTAGAAAAGCATTTCTTGCAGGGCATGAAAATTGTTGAACAAAATGATTTTATCATAAGCTTTAAAAATAAAGGTACAAGATTTAAATAAATAATCATGAATTTTCAAACTGCACTTTTATTAATTTTACAAAGTGGGGTATAAAGATTTAATTTAAATTGAACCTAAAAATTACATTCAATTCATTTTATGTAATGTACAGTTTGTTGCACTTTTTAGAAATAAATTTATCTACTATTCAGCAATTAATGATATGTGGTCAAGTTGCGGGGAAGACACCAGTTCCTGTCAGATCACTGAAGTTAAACAATGTTGAGTCTGGTTTATACTTAGATGGGTGACCATTTATGAATACCAGTTACCATATATTGTGTCGGGACGTGGAAATAGCCAGGTTAGTGTCTGGGGGTGCGGTTAAACCACTAGGTGGATGCACCCTTAGTCTTTGGTAAGACAGGCATCTAGGAGAAGGAAAACTCTAAAATAAAACAAAGAACTTCCCTTAATTGGGATATACATGCAGCTAGGGACTGCTTGTTAATTTCATATACCCAGGAAACTCGCCAATGAACTCGTGTGTGGGTTCAATGGTTGAGCTGGCTCAACCTCCAAAAGGTCAGTATGCCGTCACACACACACACACACACACACACACACACACACACACACACACACACACACACACACACACACACACACACACACAATTAATGATATAGATATATAATTTTCAACTAAAATCTTTTTTTTTAAAGTGCAACAAAATGACAGTTATTGATAATTTTAACAAAGCTTTGTATTGTTTTATTGATTGATTTTTTTATCAATAAATTTGGAATTCAATGTGACTAAAAAACAAACATATTTTTTATTGCTTTCAATTATTACCTAAAGAAAAAACGTAAGTTAATATTTTTATCATTTATTTTTGAATATTTAATTGGTTTATATCGTTTATTTTCCGTTTCAGAATTTGATTTACTGTGAAAAAAATATTTCAACTGATTTTTATTTATGAGGATTGTTTTAACTGAAAAAATATCAAACACCAGTTTTTATTCTTAATTTTTTTCACTCTCTATTGGTGTTTGGCACGCTCTTACATACTCTCTCTGCACCTGCACATCTCATACAGTAAGAGGGCACCCATCTCATTTTATGTGATGTAAAAATAAAAAATCTTAAATTTTCAGAACAAAAACCAATAAATAACATTCTTCAAATGAAAAATCTTTAAATCATCTAGAAATAAACGTTGTTAAAATATAAAATTTTTTAGAAAAACGGGGGAAATTAAAGAGACAAGCAATTATGTCCCGTAAAGTGAAAGCACTAAAAAAACGCTTTCTCACATGCAAATGAATCTTTAGAATGATCTTATTTATTTACTTCTTTTCTTTTGAATTATTCAATTTACTAGTATAATTATTAGTGTTAATAAGGCTGGCCTGAAGTTTGAGTTCAATCATTATTTTGGCAACAAGGTTTCTAGTTACAGTCAAGTTATTTTAGCTGCTTTAGTAATTAGTATTAGACTTGTTAAAACATGTCCTAGTCAATTATGTATGTTATTTTTATTGAATGCCTTAATCTATTCTAGTTGTCACTTAACTCATCGAACAACTAAGCCTTAAACAGAAAAAATTCTGCTTAGTTTTTTGGCTTACAAACTTTAAGTAAATAAATTATAATCTAGAAATTTCTGTTTTATCATTCTTTTTAGGATTAGTTAAATAATTTTTTCTTTTCTGTTCCTTGATAGAATGTAACTAAGTTTATTTTTTTATCTCGTACAAGAGAATCTCTTTGTAATGGATTGAATTTCGTAGAGTGTAAAAAACTCTAATCAGAAGAACTTTAATCAAAAATTTATCAAGAAGAAAATCTCCTTATTAATGTAGCAATTCAATTGCGATATTAAAAATCTCTTTAAAAAGCCAAATATGATCAAATATATGAACAAGAATTCATTTTTGCTTATCCTCAAAATCTGTGAGTTATTAACAATTAAAGAACATGTTTTTCAAAACCAAAATGTTGTTAAAATGAACCCCCCAAAAAATAATTTTATGATCCTTAAGGATAAATGTTGCAGCAAATAAGAAAATTAACTTGTGAGGAATTTCATTCTTGTCATGAAGAGTATTTTCTTATTTTCTTTAATATAAAAAAATCCAAAGCAAAATATGTAGTCTGATCTTAGTATCATTTTTGATACTCTTTTATATTTTGAATGAGCTCAGAAATGTTTTTGAAAGTGATTTTTTTCTGAAAAATAAGCACCAAAAATTCTTTCTTGTTGTGTCTATTATGTTTTAGTGCTTTTTAAAACACTTTTCATACAAATTCTTAGAAACACAAAATATTTATAAATAGTTTTGATTTATTAAGCCAAAAATTGTTGCATGTATTTATTTATTTCCATAAAAATACAACTATTGTAATCAATTGGATAAAATACTTGAAAAAATTTCTTCCTTTCTAGCCTTTTCTTTCTCTTCTTTTTACTAACTTTTATTTATTAATTTTTTTCTACTTTTGCTCCCTATTTTAATGAAAAAATTAAAAAAAAATCTTGTCTCGCTACCTTTGAGAATTTTATCTTATTTTACGGCAACTGGAAATTATCTCTAAAAGTACTAATCGGACTATTCTCTCTTTTACGACGTTTCGGACGAATAATCACCCCTCAAAACATAGAAGAGATAATATTATGGATGAGGAGAATAGTCCGATTAGTACTTTTGGAATTCATCATACCTTATCATACGTATATATATATATATATAAAATATTTTTGCAATCCGTCGACAGGCCTGTTTCGTCATTCATGGCTCATCAGGATGGCTATGCAAACAACAAGAAGCCTTGCCTTAGTCAGGATCAAACACCTACCGAATTTTCATCAGTCGGACGCTCTAACACTGCGCTAAGTCGGCCTGTAGTCAGAAAGCACGATTTTTTGCAACTATTTATACTTTGAGTGTCCAGTCTAGGGGTAGAGCGCGATGCTTTATAGCTAACGTAAATAGAGACAGTATATGTATGCATGTATGTGTATGTGTGTTTGTGTGTATACCTTTCGATTTAGATAAGAGTATATCACAAAATCAGTTAGCTGGACCAGCTTTGGTTGGGTTTGTTTGTAAAAATGTAATATCCTCTGTCTCTTTCTTTCTTTCTTTCTTTCAGGGTCTATTCTAGGAATTCTAATTTATATTCTATAGATTATAAAAATCTCTCTCTGATTTCTAGTTAAAATAAGCAGATTTTTCTCTCAACCAGAAAATATCCTAGAAAAACGTTTTTATTTCCAAAACAAAACCTCAAAATAGATTTAAAATTAGTTTTATTTAAAATGAAACTTTTTAAAATAATCTTTGTTAAAAAGAAAATTTATAGAGAAATTCAATTTCTCTCTAAAATATGGGCAATTTTTTAAGTTATACACCAAGATAAATTCTTATTGCAGAAATATTTTCTGTTCACCATTTTCCTTAAAGCAATGAAATATTAAAACACATAAACCATCTGTACATAAAAAAATTGTCATCTTTGAAAACTTGCATTAAATTTTGTTGTCTTTATCCATGTTATTTCAGTGATAGACAATTCGACTATGGAAGTACAGGTTGGGAGCCTATTGTTCATATCGAATTTTGACTCTGGAAATTTGGGTAGAGTAGAAAAGGTAACAAAAGTTGATAACAATGATATTCCTATTGGTAAGTGTTTCTCTTTGACATTTATTAAAGACTTTTCTTTCAGAAATGTTCATTGATATAAAAGAAAAATGACATAATTATGGGTTTTAGTATAGAGACATTGAATGCAGGACCAGAGAGAACTTAGAATCTTACATAAGAATGTGTGATTTTATCAAAATTTCACCAAAATTAAAAAATGATAAAAATGACTGAATCTCTTGTTAATTGGTTGGTCTGTTTCAAGGAATTTTTATGTAAAAAATTTAAATCTTTTGAACTAATTTGTATAATTGAAACAGTTTTGAAATTCATTTCTAAAGTTCTTTATAACAAATGTGAAAAATCAATGAATTAAAAAAATAAAGATCAATTAGGAATGCTACTTTGATGACTGCCTTGTTCAGTTTTCATGTGACATAAAATGTGGATGAAACAAAAAGTGGTATAAGAAAATTCATAAAATCTATTTCAACAATTGAAATAAATGGGAAACACTTCAAAAAGGTCAACTCTAGATATTTTAAGAGTACATGAAAAGTCAAATCCTATTGTACTTTCATACACTTCTTCCATTCTTGTTCTCATACTTGTTGTCATATTAATTTCTATGGCCAACAAGATCTACCTGGGATATACATCCATTTTGCCTCGAATCTCCTGTAATCCTAACAGACAAATTATCTTCAAGTTTGGAATTTTGCAAGAATCCTCACATTCATTCTGAGAAATTAAGATGTGTGTGTGTATATTCACTTTTATTTATTAGTATGGTTTATAACTATGGGTAATCAAAATAATATGAAGCTCTGCTAAGTTATTTTTTAATGTGATTTAAGTATATTTGGATTTTTAATTTTAGTTTCAAATATTCAACCTATAAAGAGCACTGATTTTCAAACTGACTATGAGTTCAATGTATGGACCAAACCAGATTGTGCAAATACAATCTATGAAAATAGCAACAGGTAAGGGTTTTTTTCTACAAGGTAATTTAGCTATAAAATCATGTCAATAAACTTCATAAAAAAATCTTAATTTCAATAAAAATATAATTGTGAAAGTTAAAAACCTTGTCTTAAAATATCAGTTTTGAATTTGTAAGTGTTTGAATGTTTGTTTGAAATTTGAGTCTAGTAATTCTGTAACAACATAAGATTGATACAATTCTGAAGAATAGAATTGTGTGGTTTCAACTCAAAGACAACCATATTTATTTGAGACACAATTACATTATTTCAAATTAAAGGGACAATATGCATTTTTTGGATATATACAAAATATTTAGTTTTATATAAATCTGAAATAATCCAAATTGTGGCATTTAGTTTAATTTGTTTTTCAATTTAAATAAAAGAAATTGAGTAAGTATGAAATTTGTGAATATTGAAATAAAAAATAGTTTTAATCCAAAATGTTATAAGCTTGATGAAGAGATGTTGATTTTATTTTGCATTTATTGTCTTTTTAGTCTTCGCTGAAATAATATAAAAAATCCCCATTCCACAATACTTTGAATACTTTTTAATATTAAAATATAATCAAAGGTAAACTCTAACAAAATGTTCAATAATTCTTTCAAAGACAAGTCAACAAGAAAATTAAATAAAATTCAGTAATATTTCATCTACAACAAAAATTGTAGATATCCTATTTGATAGAGAGGGTTAGGGTTGAAAAGTGAATAATAAATAGAATTATTTCTTAATGATACTAATGTACATTCTCATCTGATTTATATTTAGGTGTTATTAAATCAAAATTAAAAATAAACATTTCATGAAAAATTTTCCATTATGAATATAAAACAATATTCTAAGATGATTTTTCCATATTATTTGAGGTTTAAAATTTACAAGAAAGCTAAGGACAAAGTAAAACTATCTTAAAACTTATAAATATCTATAATATTTAATAAAATGATTTGACTATTTCTTTACCTTTGTTATATCTAAATGATTTCTATATTGTTATTGATTTTTGTATCAAGGAAGAAAAACAAGTGACAAAGACTCATCAGAATCTCAAGGAGTTACTTCTGAGAATTTCAATAGATCTCCAATGAAATTTAAATCAAATTTAACTTAATTATTACTTTATTTTTCAATAGCCTGATAAGTAAAATTGCTTCATTTTATTTCTAAAGTGAAATAAATTGTATAATTTATTCTGTTTCAAAAAAATATTTTACAATTTCTAAATGACTGAAATTTAGAAAGGATATTTAAAAATTGGTTATTGCTCATTAAATTCAATCTTTTCTTCTTTAATATATAATTTCTATTTTTACTTTTTCAGGTCATGGTTTCATTTTGGTGTTCGAGGAGCACTACCAGGCAAACTGATCAAAATTAATATTATGAATATGAACAAACAAGGCCGACTGTACAGCCAAGGATACTGTCCAATAGTGCGTACTCTTCCTGGAAAGCCAAAATGGGAACGGATTCGAGATAAACCTTCCTACGAGGTATTTAGAAATTCTTTATTTTCATTGTATTCCTGTAAGTTTTGAATGAAAAGTGTTTGGTATTCTTATCTAAAGATTATTTGATTAAGTATTACATTATTTCAGGGTTAATAGCTTTAGATATTTCAAAAATTCAAGTAGCAGCAATTTCATACTTTTCTATGTAAAATATTTTTAGAGTAATTATGTTGACATTTTGGACAACATTATATTCACCATGATAAAAGCTTTATATTGGTATAGTTTAGTTTTCATTCTTTCTTTGCAGGTGTGTGCAATAATAAAATATAGAAATATTCAGCATGTATCGAATACTTATTATCCCCACTGTATATATATATATATATATATATATATATGTGTGTGTGTGTGTGAATTTATACAGTGGAAATATTATTTATACTGTAAATTAAATAACTGATTTTTTTAAAATATATAATAATGTTATACATAATCACTGTTAATAAACAAGTTTATAACCTGCAAAGAGTGCCGTAATTGGTATGTCACTTGTCTACTAACAGTGATTATGCAGGTTCAATTTACAAGAGAGTATGTCCTACTGTTGAGAACAAAAGAACAAATTGCGCCGTTTAGGACTTCCTAATATATTAATGTTATTATGTATTTAAAAAAATCAGTCATTCATTTTACAATATATCTATATATCTA
>JAYKTE010420449.1:0-10490 GCA_036873565.1 Xipholeptos notoides
CGGGTGTTATAGATTTTGGTTCTAAATGTTCAAATATTGATTGAAGGTTTTACTTACAGTATAAACACTTTGTTCTTGTTCTGCGGGTGTTATAGATTTTGGTTCTAAATGTTCAAATATTGATTAAAGGTTTTACTTACAGTATAAACGCTCTTTGTTGTTGTGCTGAGGTCGTTGTTATAGATCTCTCCAGTGTTGCTTCGTATATAAAAGAAATTTCCAGCTTCTTTGCCCTGGGTGTCAGGTACGATACTGTAGATCAAATTGTTACCCTGCACAAGAAAGGAAAAGGGGGTCAAAATAATCAAAATAAATCAACAAACATACAACGGGTTAGAGCAGAGTGGGAAAAGTTTGGTCTATGGAATCATATTACATGAGTTCAAATCACAGTCAAAACCTTCACATTCACTTTCAGAAGTTGTAAAAGCTTGGACTCTAGAATTTTATTATATGAGTTCAAATCCCAGTCAAAACCATTAAATTCATTTTCAGAAGTGGTAAAAGCTTGGACTCTGGAATCGTATTACATGAGTTCAAATCCCAGTCAAAACCTTTACATTCACTTTCAGAAGTGGTAAAAGCTTGGACTCTGGAATCGTATTACATGAGTTCAAATGCCAGTCAAAACCATTACATTCACATTCAGAAGTGGTAAAAGCTTTGTCTATGGAATCATATTACACGAGTTCAAATCCCAGTAAAATCTATTGTATTCACTTTCAGCTATCTCGAGCAGATGAGGCTCGTTAAAAAACGTTTGCCAAAAATGATTGTTCTTGGCATTAAATGACCTTTAAGGGTTGATATGGATTAAATAGTGCATATTGTGTTATTCAAAAAACTAAGTGTGGACAAAAACTAACATTTATCAAAAATGATTGTTCTAGGCATTAAATGACCTAAAATAGTTGATATGGATTGAATAGTGCATATTGTGTTATTGAAAAAACTAAGTGTGGACAAAAATAACGTTTACAAAAAATGATTGTTCCCGGCATTAAATGACCTAAAATAGTTGAATGGATCAAACAGTGCATACTGTGTTATTAAAAAAAACTGTGTGGATAAAAAATGATTGTTCCCGGTATTAAATCAAAAATTATTGCATTAAATGTCCTAAAATGGTTGATATGCCGTAAAACAAAAGCAAACTTAAAATCTTAACGTTATTCAAAAATATATTTTAAAAATCTTCTAAAAACATAAAACTCCTCAGTAAATTAGAAATTACTAAATAAAAAATAAAGATTTTAACTTCTCTCGATGTGACTTAGTTCAGCATAGTGGAAAATGAAATTATATCATTTATAATAATAATAATAATAATAATAATAATGAGAGAAATGTTAAAAGCCACGACCATCCAAATATCAAAATAAAAACCGACATTTTTCAATAATGTCTCTCAGGTGTACACACACACACACACACACACACACACACACACACACACACACACATACACACCTACGTATTGTATTGTATTTATATCATTTGTTATTCAAATATCGAGTATAAAACAAATACACCATCATAAAGATCATTCTTCCCTTAATAATAGGTGAAAATTTCATATTGATTAGATAATTAATTGCTTTTTGGTAGATTTTTAAAGAGGGGCTCTGTTAAGAAAAAAGTCATATTGATTAGATAATTCCCTGATTTTTGGTAGATTTTTAAAGAGAGACTCCGTTTAATAAAATTTCGTATAGATTAGATAAATCCCTGATATTTGGTAGATTTTAAAAAGAGAGACTCCGTTAAGAAAAATTTCATATTGATTAGAAAATTCCCTGATTTTTAAAGAGAGACTCTGTTACAAAAAATGTCCTATTCATTAGATAATTCCCTGATTTGTTGTAGATTTTTAAAGAGAGACTCTGTTAAGAAAAAAAAAACTGTCTAAAAATTGTAGGTCACTATTCTTCATTGTGCGTTCATAATCGTACTAATACTGTTAGGAAAGGTATGAATCCCCACATTGCCTCCAGCTATGGGTCAAATAGAGTAATTTGTGTAATTAAAAAAAAACTGTGTGTACAAAAACTAACGTTTACCAAAAATAATTGTTCTTGGCATTAAATGACCTAAAATGCTCGATATGGATTAAATAGTGCATATTGTGTTATTCAAAAAACTAAGTGTGGACAAAAAATAACGTTTACCAAAAATGATTGTTCTAGGCGTTAAATGACCTAAAATGGTTGATATGCCGTAAAAACACAAACAAAAATAAGTTGAAAAAAAGACAAAAATTCGGCAAAATGGATATTTATTTTTCTTTCTATTCATTTTTCAACCACTTTCACCTCGGTAAATAATCCCCGCCATACCCTTATAAAAAAAAACCACGCTGCAACTAAATTCTCTTCGTTTCATATTTTTTTTTTTGGCATATGTCAGATTTTGACACAAGGTGAGCTCACCGGTTGGTCATGCGAGCCTTTTGATGGAAGTGGATATCACGTCAAAACAAGGGAGCATAGTTAATATTAATACCGCCAGTACATTCACATTCACTTCAATTATTCCCCTTCTTTTTGGTTTTTTGTTTGTTTTTTTGTTTTGTTTTGTTTTGTTTTTTCTGCATTTTTTGTGAACGGGGGTGGTTGGGGGTGGGGGGTCGTGAAGAGAAATAAAGAAAAGGAGAGATTTGATGTCTGACAGCAGTAAGTTGACCTTCTGCTTGGGTCAGTTCATTTTCGCTTTCCCTTTTTACAAAAATGGAAGCTCTATGGCGACGCCATTATTGTTAAAATCTAAATGTGTCCCAAAAATTCTGAACACACATGACTAATCTGTATAAAAAACACCATCTATTTTTAAAACCAGGTGTTTGGTATAAATGATTTTTAATAATGGCTTATATTATCTACAACAGCAATATATAAAAGATAAATAATATGAGTGCATAGAACAATATTTACCGTAATTGGAACTCTACCAGATGTAGCACTTCCAGACGCAGGTATTTTGTGAATCAGATCTGGACACAAAAACATCCTAGTGTATTCAGATAAAAACTCTAGGTACTTTGCAAGCGACACTTGAGTGAGAGCCCGAACCCAAGTTAGGCACAAGGTCGATAATTAATTAAGAAGTCGGAAGTTAAAGGATGCATTCGGATTTGTCCGCAGAGTGATGACTGGGGCTGTGACTATATTATATTTACTTGGTCGAGCACGAACCCAAGTTAGGCACAAGGATATTTTTAGGTGCTCATTATTTCCCTGGGATTTTGTAATTAGTGTTACCCTTCACCTAGATGAGTTACTCTCCCGAGTTAACGAGCCTCATCTGTGTGGCATATATCGGCTTGCAAGCAAGACAAGACGAGCAGGGATAAACTCAAGGACATTCTTTAAACCCTTGGTTATTTTATTACTTTTACATTTCCATAACTAATACAAGATATCCTAACAAGCTTATGTCGTGGAAGTTCAATTGTGACAGTGAGTAGATAATCAGACTACGGAAACGTAATACACGAGTTCGAACCCTAGTCGTTCCATTTGCGTTCATAATTGGACTAATACCCTTTGAAAAGGTATGACTCCCAACATTCCACCCAGCTATAGTTAAATAGTACACTGTGAGTCATTCCAAAAAAAAACTACGTGTGAAAAAAAAAGAACGTTTTTTCGGAAATTTTGGTTCACGTCGTTAAATGACCTAATACGATTAATATGTCGTAATGACCCAAAAAAAATAATATGTCGTAAAACAAAACAAAAAATCTTATGTTGCAAGTCTGTCTTCAATGATATTTACCCCATGGGGCTCGTTAACTTGGGAGAGTAACTCATCTAGGTGAAGGTTAACACTGATTACAAAAGCCCAGGGTTAATGAGCACATAAAATGGCCGATATGCGGAAAAAGATGGACTGACACATGATGCCAACATTTTTTAATTTATTTTAGTTATTGAGATTTCCAATTATTTTATTTATCTATTTATGATATTTATGATGTTTTTCGGCGGTCAGAGCCCTCCAAGGTCACTGCGGCAAGTGGCCTCCAGTTGGGACGGTATAGGCGGCGTCGGATCAGCAGACTGCTGCACTGTTTCGCTGTATATTATATTTAATATTATATAAGATTTTAAAAAATAGCAAAGAAAAATGAATAAAATGTGCAAAATAAGGAGTATTTCCGTAAGCACTGTGTAACAGTATAGAGGTTGATGAGAAAAACCTTCTGGCATTAAATGACCAAATGGTATACATGTAACAATGGTGGGGAAAAATTGTGTATGTATGAGGCCTGTCTAAAAAGTATCCAACCTTTATTTTTCCCATACAAAATAGAGACAATAGCATGGCGCCACTCTACACAGTCAAGGAAGACTCCTTCATGTGCATGCGTAAAGTTTTGGGTGAACTTCCAGCATGTCAGTTGCTGCCTGTTGGTTGCTGAGTAAGATGCTACACAATGTGTTCTTCGGATTATTGATTCTCTCAAGATGACTGAATGCATTGAGCAATGGTACTGACTGCATCAAATTTTGTCTAAAGCTTGGTGATTCTCAAAGCGAAACAATTCGTAAGATTCAGTTGGTGTTTGGTGAAGATGCGATGGGTGTAACACAAATTAAGGAGTGACCAGTGTTCTGGCAGGCCTCAAACTGCTTGGAGTGAGGGTGCAAAATTTGGTGATGGCAGATTGTCATTCGACTCTGCAGGAGCTTGGCGAAGAGGTTGGAGTGAGTAAAGATTTTACACATGCATTTTTGCATGATGATTTGGGCATGCACTGAAAAGCAGCAAAATTGATGCCTGGGTTGTTGTCGCTGGAACAAAAGGACCTCTGTGTTAAAGTTGCACAGGACCTTCTGGACACTGCAAACACTGATCCTGAATTTCTGAACACCGTGATAACTGGAGATGAGTCATGGGATCACGGGTACGACTCAGAAACAAAAAAACAGTCATCTTCAAGGCCAAAAAATGTGCGACAGGAGTGAAACAAAATCAAGATGATGTTGACTGTCTTCCTTGATATCCATGAAATTGTGCATCATGAATACACACCGGAAGGACAAACATTGACAAAGAAGTACTATCAAGATGTTTTCCAGCATCTCTGTGACACAGTTCAGTGCAAAAGACCAGACATATGGACTGTGAAAAATTGGCAACTGCCCCACGAAAATGCCCTCCGTACTCTCCAAACATGGCTCCTTGCGACTTCTGGTTGTTTCCAAATTGAAGTAGAGAAAAGGTAATGTGGAATGTGACGGTGGAGATAAACACCATTCCAAAAGAAGACTTGTAGAGGTGTTTCCAATAGTGGAAGGATTGGTGAGCTACATGTGTGCAAGCACAAGGGGCCTACTTTGAAAGGGGTTAGGGTCCAAACTCTATTAAGTATGTGAAATACTTTTTCTTGCCTAAGATCAGATACTTTTTAGACAGGCCTCGTATGGTTACTCTGGATTCAGGACTTGTAAACTAAAAAATGAATGGAAAGGTCATTATAGGAAAAAGAGTGTCGAAAGATCGAATGTTTAATTAGCTTTTTGTTCATGGGAAATGATTGCAAAGAAAATGACAGGATGAAAAAAAACTCTTATTGAACAATGTAGAAATAGTGTAACTGACAAGTGCTGAGCTGTAATCTGAATGAATTGATTTCATTTCTGTCAACTCAAACAATACACACAGTTTTTTTTGCATAACTTAATATCCAGTGTCATTTTTCATTTTCTCTCTTGGAACATGACACGGAAATTCTTATTTCTATTTTTTGATGGACCCAATATTGAGTGTGTAATGTAATGTTAAAACTGGTCAGTTGATAGCCAAGATGTGATTATGTTTGGATTAATTGTTAATTTTGTCAATAATCCATGTTGTAATAATTACTATAAGAAATTACAATATGAATAATGATTAATGGGGAAAATTTATTTCATCTTTTTATTTATTTTTCAGAGTGATTATCATGACTTAATTGGAATTTCAGCAGATCTTGTTGATGCTTTAGAAGAGACAGCTCTAGGAAACATGGTAAGTGTACTTCATTGATTTCATATTATATCTCATAAAAGCAACATCGATGTATTTAGATTAACTTTCATCACACCATCCTCTGTTAATTTATGAAAGTATACATCTGACCATTGCTTATTCAGATCAGATTTCAGCTCAAATTTCAGGAATGGTTTGGACTTTATTTGTTTTGGATAATTCAAATTAACCCCTCTTCTTTATCCCATATCTTTGCTATTAAGAATTAAGAAAATTAAGAAAGAACACTTCTTTATCTAATTTTCTTTACTGTATTTCTGATGCAACAAGATGATCTAACATTGCAAAATTAATAGGAAATGACTGTTTGTGTTATGTGTGTAAAATCTTGTAATGAAAAGACTTTGAAACGGATTTTTGGTTGAAGGAGAAGTGTATTTTATTATTGTAAAATAGACAGACTGTTCATGGATGATATAGTGAATACAATGTTAGTTCTTTTTAATGTTCTTTCTTTATAATCGTCAGTGTCTCACTTGTCAAATGTTATAGGTTACAAATCATCACTGCACCCTTCAGGGAAGAAGAAAGAAATAATTTTTCTCAGTTAAGTCTGTTGTCCATAAGATGGAAGAATAATTGACTAATTGCATGTGTTACTTCTAAACTGTCTATTTTCTGTCTCTGTTGAAGGGCTGCTGCTCTTTTCTTTGTATGCACTTTAATTCTGTGACATCATAAATTGGATGATACTTAACAATTATGCAATTTATTCCTGATTGAAAGATTCTCGAGAGATTGTTTTAAAATACACGTATATTTAAATTGACCATGTGACTTCTCAGCTTGTTAAGTGCTGATTCATCAATGAGTCACATGAGCAGCTTCTTCTAGAAACATCTTTTCCTAAATATACATCAGCTTTAAAAATACATATATTTAATGCCAGAATCCACTCAATGATATCTAACCACTTCGTTTTAAATAAAAAATAGTTTCAAAAACCTAAATTCTTTTTTTTTCAAATAGAAATTCCCATTAAAATAAAAGATATATTTATTCATAAATATCTAGTAGAAGACTAAAGCTTCATTAATCTAATAAATTGATTTTGATATTTATCATGTGTCTATTTTTGTATACTTTTGAGGTCATTTTAAAATAAAGGTAAATGTTTTTATTTATTTATGAATATCTGCATTCTACTTAAAACCTATTTATAATATGAATAATAATTGCTTCTAGTCTCACTAATTCATTTGATTAGCTAAATATGAGAGAATATTCATCACGTACTTAATAATTAGTAGGACATGTCTATTATGGCATAGACAAAAATTGTTGTATAAATTCATTGTTCTTGTTTTAAGTTAAGAGAATATGACCTAATACACTCCAATCTGACTTTTTAAAAATACATTTTCTCTCATTTTTTATGGTATATCATCATTATTTCATGATTTTTATTCTCATACTAATTTTATCAATAATTATTGTTCAGTAAAATCCTGATGAATTGTGGGATTTATCCTCTATGTTATACAATAATAAATACATACATGTATTTGTATTTTAATATAACTGAATACAATAAAGAATAATGAAAAATGAATACAAGGGATTCATAACAAAGTATTTAAGCATAATAGCAGAATCAATTTTCAAGCAAATGCAATTAATAAATAGTAGATTTAAAGATACATTTTTCACTGTTTCCATTTGTCTGCATTTTTTTTAAGGCTATTTGTACAGAATTGATCAGCTACTGCTTACAATGCAACTAAACACATCAATTGTAATATTATAATATATTTGATTTATGAGGGTCATTCCAAAAGTGATACTTCCCATTTTTTTATTCTGCTTAATCAGATCATAGGGAATTGCAAATTGTATTGTTATGATAACTGAAATTATGCATACATGACATGGAAGTTTCATCTCTGTTGAGAGATATTAAATGGTGTGAGACTTTAAGAAAGCAACCCCTGTCATGGATGTGCATCAGGAGCAGAGATATGTCATTGAATTCCTCCATGCAGAAAAAATTTGAACCGATCAAGATCTACCAGCTCCTGTTGAACATTTATGAAGCAGATGCATTCAATCTCAACAGTCAGGAGATTTGTTATCGATTTTAGAGTGGCAATAGAGATGTGAGTGACAAACACGCTCTGGATGTAAAAATGGACCACCTTGTTCATCACTGGCAAGTGTATTGAGAATAGTGGTGACTATGTAGAGAAATAAATTCTTGAGCACAAAAGGTCACTGGTTTGAATGGTACCACTCCTGTCTTCGTAGCTCTTGAACTTTTAAAAATTAACTTTCAAAAATAGATGGCATTACTTTTGGAATGATACTCATAGATTCTTGATTACTTACAGGTGACAGTGGTTTGATTATTGATTTTTCTCTTTACAATATTTTTTAGATAAGTCCAGAAATGCTTCATCAGATTTGTGCTCGTCTCTTTACACATGCAAAACAACCTGAAGCTGATATAAGTCGACCTGGTACAGCAGGAAAAGCTCTTCGAACTTCAATCATTAACTATGAGTAAATTGAAACTTTGATTCTATTTTTTTTTCTATTTCACCCAGCCTACTAGGAAAACATGACTGAAATCTAAAAATATGTAAATGGTTTTTATATCAAAACTTGTAAAATACTAATCAAGGAAGAATTACTGGGCGAAATGAACTTAGATATCTACAAAAGATATACTGCATAATTAATTGAAAAAATATCATTTATTATAGGATGTCTTGAAGTGATTACTATCCCATTATAACCTAGTTGGTGAAAATTATCAGCTACTGCTGTATCATGACTCAGAAATACATTTGTCAATTTGAATTTAGAATATGTGAATTCAAAAAAATGATATGAGTCAAATGACAAGCTGATGGATCATCCAATGCAGAGGTTGCCAACCCCTAACCGCAAGCCACATCTGGCTCGCAAGTTAATTTTATCTGCCTAACATATTATTCTTGACATTATCAAAATATAAGCAAATCAAGTCAAAGTGAGAGTTTGGAGCTTCAATATATAACATCTAAGTGTTAAAGAACTTTCCTTTTAAATAGAAAGTGCAGATTAGAGAACTCAAAGATGGATTAAGGGGGATGTTTTCATTGGTCATAATACCCTGAAATCTCTCTCTCTCCCTTTTTAGATCTCTTTTTTTCTATTCCTGTAGTAAAATAAGGATTTTTTTTGTTAAACATATTTGTATTTTATTTCTTTTTGTTGTAAAATAAGTGGTAATGTTTCTTGTACAATTATAGTTTATTGAATCTTTGCTTTCTTTGAACACCCAGAAAATTAATTTACATATTTAATTACATGGTTCTCCTCAGTGTATATGGTCAAGTCGTGTTGGACACACCGGTTCCCGTCGGATCACCAAAGTTAAGCAACATTGAACCTGGTCAATACTTAGATGGGTGACCATTTATGAATACCAGGTACCGTATATTGCGCTGGGACGTGGAAATACCCAGGTTAGTGTCTGGGGGTGCGATTAAACCACTGGGTAAATGCACCCTTAGTCTTTGGTAAGACAGGCATCCAGGAGAAGGAAAACTCTGAAGTAAAAATCTGAGGTCTGTTGTTCATGTAGTCCGTGGCAATCCCTTGCACCAACTGTGTGTAATCAGCAGTTCCAAGAAGTGTGGATGGTGCTACAAAAGCCTTCACCACCATAAACAAATCTCTGCGTGGATGTCTGACGACCATACATGGTTTGATGACCCTCATACGTCGAAATCGACGGGAGAGTCCATCGTCATATATATATGACCTGAGACAGATGTAATAACCTCCCTTTACCAGACGCTACCACCCACATCAACAACAGCAACATATTACATTCGTCAGACGACCAACAACACTGTCAAGTGTGATTGTGCTGATTTTACAACATACGAACGTTGCCACTTGTTCGCGATTGAAGGTATTCAGCTCAAAATAAAGCAAAAGTGTGTTAACTTGAAATAAGCGTTGTTTGTATTTCGTCCATAAGGTCAATTTTCGGTTACACAACACAGGGGTCCGTTCCTAATCACGGTACATTTTTTAATCTGTGTTACCCTTCACCTAGATGAGTTAATCAACGAACCTCATCTGCCCGAGACAGCTGAAAGTGATGGAATGAATTTCACTGGGATTTGAACTTGTGTACTACGTATCCAAAGACCAAGCTTTTCCCACTGCTTCAAACTCACTGGGATTTGAACTTGTGTACTACATATCCAAAGACCAAGCTTTTCCACTGCTTCAACCTCACTGGGATTTGAACTTGTGTACTACGTATCCAAAGACCAAGCTTTTCCCACTGCTTCAACCTCACTTGGATTTGAAATCGTGTACTACGTATCCAAAGTCCAAGCTTTTCCCACTGCTCCAACCTCACTGGGATTTGAACTCGTACTACGTATCCAAAGACCAAGCTTTTCCCACTGCTCCAACCTCACTGGGATTTGAACTTGTGTTCTACGTATCAAAAGACC
>JAYKTE010420560.1:0-19525 GCA_036873565.1 Xipholeptos notoides
GGAAGCCTTGTGTAGCACCATCCACACTGCTTGGAACTGCTGATAACATGCAATAAATGCAAAGATTTGCCACTGACTATATGAATAACAGAACTCAGACCTTTACTCGTAGACTGTCATAATATTTCATTATCATCACCATAACTTTTTCATCAGGTTTAATATTCTTCTTTAATTAGGCTCTTTCTAGTACCTTACAAACCAAAGCTGTGAATCTAAAATTAGCCAGAAATTCTAGTGAAATTTTCTTCATTTTCATATTAGTAAATTGTAATTTAGCTTATACAAGAAATTTGACATGTTTGAATGATAACAGGATAAAATTCATTTCTATAGCAATAGATGCTTATGCATGTTATTGTAATAAATTCTAATCCATAATTGCATTTATGCATTTGAATGCATTTTTATATTAATAAATCCTACATATTTTTATAGTAATATGTTCTAATGTATTTTTATATTAATACATTAAAATATATTTTTAATAAATCTTAATAGATTTTTATGATAAAAAATTTAATTCATTTTAATAGTAATAAATTAAAACACTTTTCTTAGTGTTTGAATTTTTATGGTCAGATTTGATTATTAGTACTATTCAAATCATTTGGACAATTATTTCCACCTTCATTATTATAAACAATAAAACATAATGTTTCTTTGTCTGAATTTAGAATCAACTTTATTGTTATTTTAGTTTATAAGTTTCTATAACGTTTATTTTACCTTTTAAACACATTAAACATATCAAACAAAGCCACCACAAAACAGTCGACCAAAAGCTATAATCTATGGGGGTAGGTAGTTATTCAGCTAATTATAAACAAGTATTGAAATATATTAAAAATTCTTAGTTAATTTTATTTGACATAAAGATTGAACTAATTAGAAAATAATAACAAATTGATCTATTTTAATTAAACAAAAAACATATTTTAACCTTAACTTAAAATTTGATGTGTACAAAAATATTAAGTAGTTGGGTTTTATGAAATGTTAACCTCTGTTGAACCAGATTATTTTAGAATTCTATGCATATCCTTCTTTCAGGATGGTTTAATATTATTATATGTCAATGTGTATGTATATTAGATGTTAATCTGTAAGTATATAAGAAAGCCTCAGTATACTATCAAACGTTGGCTTGCAAGCCTCATTACCTAACGTAACAAAATAAAATAATCATAAAAAAAGAAATAAAGGTAAAATGAAAGAGACCTCAAATCAAAACTAATGAAATTTTGAGAGGAAAAAAAAGAAATGGTTCTAGCGTTAGCACGTAAGCAATCAATCATTGTATCCCATTTCCAATAATCTTGATCTAAAAAGGATTGGAAAACTACTGGCCTATCATGGGGTTTAGTCAAGTGATATAGCCCTTCAGACATACTACCATGACAGTCTGTCAAGTCATGGAGGACAAGCAAAATTATTTCTATTTGTTTGTTTTATGGCGTTTCAACTGCTTTGGTCATTTAATGCCAAGCAAGCATTTTTGTTAAAAGTTCTTTTGTCAACATTTCATCAATAACACCAGATTCATTATTTAACTCAGTGTTTCTTAAACCTTTTTTTAACCATTGCTCCTTTAAGACACAATTTAATTTGTCACCGCCCCTAATGGTTATTTAATTGTATAATATGAAAGATATATTTGCTACATTAATGCAAAAGTTTTTTACATTGCAAAATGTATTATATTTAAATAAATTTTAATGGTGCAAAAAAAAATGTTTAATAAACTCAACTTTTATTCAAAACTTTTAATGAAATGGATGATTTCTGACACAGAAATGATGATCTGTAACTGATTGGCTGTTCAGACAGAAGAGAAGAACACATACGAAACTTGCATTTTTGCTTGTCAGATATGCGTAGAATCCTAAGAAATGAAATTTCCCATTTTGCCTTAGTACCCCATTATATCCCATGCCATATAACAATAATATAGTCTCAGCACAAGAAATAAATAGAATATTTTCAATACCCTTCTTTATGACAAAACTTCCTACCACTCTCTTGCACTTTTACAATGCACCCTCCAAGGGTGCAGTACAGACCACCTTTGAGAAACACTGATTTAGCTCATAGGTGGAGGGAGTGTGGGGACTCATGCCTTTCTCAAGAGTATTAGTACAAAACATTTTTTTATGAATATTCTTTTATCAACATACAGTTTATGAATAACACCAGATACATTATTCAATCCATTAATGGAAGGAATGTAGGAATTTACACCCTTCCCAAGGGCATTAGTCAGAACCTTAAAGAAACAGAAAAGCTATGATTTGAACCCATAATACAATTCCAAATTTTGAGTGCCTATCCACTACCCCAAGTGTACCTCTCTGTAAATTTGTTAAAATTGAAATATATATTCTTTACTTTGTGTGTGTGTGTGAATGATTTAGAAAGTTTAACTCTAAATTGGTATTTGGATGTAGATTTAATAGGATTATTCTTACTATTTTGGCAATAACAATGTACATGTCTGGGTTAGGTCATGAACTTTCAAGCTCCATGGTATATTGGCTACCAACCTTTAAAGATTAATTTTCACTGCCAAAGATTGACTTAACATATCAACTGTATACAGCATTACCTTCTATCCAAAATTGGAGACAATAGCCAAAGTGGTGCACTCAACTTGTGATCCAACACACTCAATGCAAATTTCAGTTTCTTATATTATGTTAATTATGTTCAATACAGTCTCGACATAAATGAGTCACTATTTTGATGAAATTCAAACCTTTTATGTCAATTTCCGATTATATTACATTGATCATGTTCAATACAGGCTCAACATAAATAAGTTTGTCAAGAATAAGAATGTAGATTACGAACATTTTAATATATATATTTTTCTTGATGAAAGTAAAAGAAAAAGTGAAAACTGACTACTACATGATAAAACTACAATAAGATTATTGTTTAGTTGAAGATGACTACAACAAAATCGCATTAGCATTACTAAGTATTAGGAAAAGTGCATATAAAAATAGATAGATGCACATAAAAGAACTCTTGAACAAGTCTCCTTCATATGATTGTCAAACTCATTATAGAGGAAAGGATGATGTACACTTTAATTATAGTTCATTAGTTTTTATTGAATTATAGGTATAAATTATTTCAAACTGTAATAGCTACAAAATGAAAATAAATTATTAATACTTTTTGTTATACTGCAAAGAATAGACCAAGGAAAAGTGCAAATCTCCTTACCTCCTCTAGCTATAAGCTGAAGAGTTTAACTAGAGTTATTCAAATGGTGGAGTATTATTTTATTGAAGATAGAAATGGAAAAAATTAAAGTCGGACAATGGAATTGGCAGTCATTGTTTTACAAACACATTAAAGCAAAGGCCTAGAAAAGTTCAATTTTTCCCAACTCTAGGTCATAAGATCATCTAGGAACAGAATAGAGAAAGGTGTTCATGTTAAATCAAAAAAGACTACAAAACATTGTTAACAACAGCAACTCAAGAAATACAAATATTTTTTCACTAAAAATTGAAAAAAATAAAATTATTTGAAAATATTACTCTAATATAGTGAAACATGTTCAGTAAAATATTAGGAACCTTGTTAACAAAAGTTTTTCCAAATTGTCTTTTAATGAATTGAATAATATTGTAATGTTGGCCTAATACAATATTTTTATCCCAATTTTATTGGTTTTTCAAATATTTATTCTATATTTATGTAATTATGGTTATTTACTTGATGTAAGACAAAGATGTTTCTACTTTGTAGGTGTTATAGTTTAAAATCATTCATACCTCTAACTCAATAAAAACTGACAACTATGTAAAAAGAGATGAGTAAAAAATGATAAGGTTGAAAAATTATTTCTTATACACGTATTAATCTTTTACTTATTCTATTCCTAATACATTTCATACAAATTCAGTACAGTTAATAATGGCCATTTCAGAGCTTTCTTAAAAATTTGTTTTCTCAATTATACTAAAATTGTTGGTTAATTCTTAAATTTTTATTCCAAAATTGGTGCTTAGGTGATTAATGTATTTTGATCAAATGTAAAATAATTTATTTTCAATTATTCAAATTTTCATTCTCATCTTCATTGTTACAGAAACAAGTTTTCTTTATTTGTTTGACTTTTGAGGATGAGGAATGGTAAATAGTATTATTTGGGTTATTTAAACTTTCTTTCTTGTCTTCACTGTTACAGATAAGGTTACTTTTTTTATTCAAATTTCTGAGATGAGGAATGATAATTAGTATTATTTGGATTATTTAAACTGTTGTTCTCATTCTAAAGGTATCATGAAAGAACATTAATTTCACTTTTTGAATCTTAGTATTGCTATAACTATTTATTATAAATGATTCTTTATTTTTTTACATATGTCCATATTGCAATCATGATAATTGTCAAGCTTCATCCTAGAAATTCAGACTAAATCTAAGATAATACAATTATTCTACTTACTGTGAAAATATGCAATGGAAAAGCCAATGATTTTGTATTTTCTTTATTGGATTTGATTCTTTTATGGACTTTCTGCTCTACAGACGGATCAATAGAATATCAATCGGAAATTCATGAGATCTAACATTTACACATGACTGTTTATAGAGCTAAAATGATAATAATAATGATAATAATAATAATAATAATAATAATATATGGCAGAGCTATTAATAAAAGGACTATTTATAAATTCTATAAAATTCAACTGAACCAGTCATTTAATGCCAACAACAATCATTTTTTAACAACATTGTTAACACGTTGTTTGAATAACACTAGATGTACTCCATGCAATCCAAAGCCAGAAGGAATATGAAGATTTATAATTATCTTTAGGATATTAGCTCAAATGTGACTGTAATGAAACAACTTTGGTTTGAACTTGAATATTATGATTCCAAAGTTCAAGTGCTTATCCACCATTCTAAGTAGACTTCCCCAACCCAGCTATAAAAAATAATAGAAAAACAACAAACAACTAAAAAGATAAATTTGTATATCTATTATGGTCCTCATTTTCGTATTTGTTAAATTTACTATCCTTGAGATGAGGCTTGATCATTTATATTTTTATTATGTAGACGATGGTCCTCATCTTTGTAGTTGTTAAATTTATTGTTTCCACTAGTTTATCCTTTACATTCCTTAGGCTTTCTGTTCATGGTCAGAATCAAAACTGCACTCATATACAAAGATGGGACCATAGTACACAAAATAATTTTATATATTATAATGCCTTATCTGAAGGATTCCAAAAAATAAAAAATATGTTCCAAAAGTTTTCATATTGTCTATGTGTGTATGATGGCCCCATTTTGTTTGGAACAGATTATAAGACCAGCACAATTATATCAATCAATAAGAGAATAATATTGATATCTATACTTCTATAGAAACAAGAAACTTTGATTGACAGAATTTTCAGTTGTATTTTCGACCCTCTGAAACTCACAGGTAAACTTTATTTTCTTGGAAAAACAAAATTAAATTTGCATTAATTCTTTGATGGATTAGATACAATTTACTTTGATTATTGAAATACCTTGCTGATATCAACATAAAATCAGAAATAGTGAGAGCAACGGCCATAGGTAAGTGAGTGGTCAATGCTTGTACATTGGGAATGTATAATGCAGGTTCAAATTTAAGTCGAAACAGTACATTTTCGTTTGAATCCTTTAAGCAATTCAAGCCTGTTAAAGATAACACTGATTAATATAAAAAAATGCAAGGTATGTGAAGTTTGTTAGCCTTCAATAGTATTTCACCAAGGAGAAGGTAAAACTTTGATTTAAAACCTTGATCTTAAAGTTGAGGGCTCTTAGTAAATAACCTACACTAAAACCAAGCTTATCAGGATGGTGGGAAGACCATGGTGTAATGGTTAAATGCTTTGGCTTTCATATCATAATTCATAATACCAGTTTACAATTGAAACATTTTGTCACTCTACAAGATTAGTTCTGAATCTAAAAATTGTTTTTAGCATTATATATTTGAAAAGTCTGATATGCCATTAAATCAAAACTACTAACTAGATAACCAGCTTAGAAGGAAGAGCTAATGATTAAAAAAAAATACTTAACATAGCTTAAAACTGGTACTAAAGCTTTAGTTAGGAGAATCTGAAGAATCTACCTCCATGAATTAAATCAAGAGGAATCTCTATCATTTGGAATATCTCTCCATTGGATAGAAAACAGTTTTTTTTATTATTACCATTATTGCAGATACTAATGTAAAATTGGTTTCTTTATTTCTGTGAATTGATACTCACAATCCAGACTATTTGTTTTGCATTTTCAAAATCTATGTACTATTGAACCCTTTTTGTTACCCTATTAAAGTGGCACTTAATCTAATAATAAGAACTGCACCTAACAACTTCTATTTACAAAATTTTACCTTGATAGCAATAAAAAAAATATTTCTATATATCTGCAGTCACCAAAACGGTATACCTTTAACAACATAATTAACAAATCAATAAACGGCATCATTTATCTACACATAGAAGCAAAAGTGTTCCATTAAATATAAATAGTGGAAAAAATAAAACGAAAAAAACATTGGCAAAAACCAAAAAATTAAGACAAGATGAAGAAAAGAAATCTCCAATATAAAGAGTCCATAAAAGAAGCTGTACCTTCGAAGAAAGGCATACACAAGCAAATAAACACTCAATAATGGATGCACCAACAAAGAGACCAACTATGGGGATGCATAAATGAAAATCAACAATAAAAATCAAACGGTAACAAAGATACTTGAACAGGCAATAATGTGCAGATATCTCACTGAAATCAACTCAAAACAAAAATAAATTTTCAAAATAATCCTACAATCAAGATAATTTGGACTATTTTCATTTTTTGTTATACATTGAATTTTTTTCGAAAATTTTTGAGATACCACTTGATTTGTATTTCTTAGATAAATTGGAATTCTGTTATCTTTTTTTTTTAAATCAAAATGTTTCTTTATTTTTGAGATAATTAGTATCTACATACCTGGACTTTTATTCTTATTTTAATAAAAGTATACATACATAATGTTTCTTTAATTTGAGAACATTTTAGCTAATGCCTCATAATTAGTATTATTTAGATATGCTGTACATTTGTTCTCATCTTTATTTTTATACACACAATATTTCTTTATTTTTATGAAATTTTTAAATATAACTTAAAATGACTTAAATAATTTGAACATTTTTCTTGATATGGTTGTATAGATGATTTTATGGTCTAAGTTCTTGAGGTGAAGTTTGATTAGTAGTAATCTTTAGATTAGTAAGACTTTTATTCTTATCTTTATAGTTGTATACACCATGTTTCTTCAGTAATATAATTTTTTTTTACATAAAGGTATTCAATGATGCATCTGCTTTTGATGTACATTTGTGACAAGAGTTGTTTTTTAGTCTCGCATTTTCAATATCTGCAACAAAGATATGAAACTTTCAGCTTATGAATACATAAGTTCAGTCATAATAACAATGCAACTTGCAATCCCCTCTGATCAGTTGGGGCGGATTAAAAAAAATAGGAGGCATTACTTTTTGAACATCCTTCATAATTATTTACCAAGTTGAGCAACGAATTGGGATTTGACACAAGTTCATATTTATGTGCTATAAAGCAGATTACCCTACCATTTCAACTACCAGGCTGTAGATTTTCCTTTTCAACGTTTTCTCTCCCTTGGTCTGATGAACTGTATCTGCCTGGGTTAAGAAATCAAGGTTGTTCTTTACCTCAAGGTGAGTTGTCTTTCTGAGTTAAAAAGTCCAATATTCTCAAAAGAACTGAAACTGGATGTAATAGATTGACTAGGATTTGAACTCATGTATGGCTTCAAAGTCCAAGGATTCGATCACTAATGCATAAAATATTGATATGCCTAATAGGCAGGTGGAGCAGCAGTAAAAGCATATACTCTGGAAGTGTATTATTATGTTCAAATCCCAGTAAAAATGTTTCATTCACTTTCAGCTGCATTGGGCAGGTGAGGCACATTAATTTGGGTGAGTAAATTGTCTAGGTTTAAGGATAACACTGATTCCAAAAACCTGAATAGATGAGACTCGTCAACTCAATGAGAGTAACTCATCTAGACGAAGGAAAATACTGAATACAAAACCCGGGAATATGATGAGTATGTAAAACTGGCCTTGTACCTTACTTGGTTTGGTGCTTGACCATGTATATATCATATATTAATGTGCAAATTCATTACAACAGTTACTTACCTATGACTACTCTGAATAAAAATGTAATATTCCAAATGGTGAAATTATCTCCTTAGATTTAATGTCACTTCTAATAAAATAAAACAGGAGAATTGATACAGTTATTCTCATTATATAATTCATAGTCACCATTTGCAGCCACAAAGTTAAATAAGATATGGCAGGTTATCTTCTCTTAAGAGAAAGAAATTTTGTAAGAAATTTGAAACAAAAATAAAAAAGCATCAATTTTTTCACTAACACTCAGATATTTATTCTAAGTTATTTAGTCAAATTAATTCCAATGTCAAGGACACAAATGAGTTATGCTCACTTCTACATATGTATGAACATTTTCATGTGCCCAGCTAGTAAATATAGATAATAAGTAAACATTTGTTTATATAATATGTATATGAAATATGTATATTTGGCAACATATTTTCATTCACGCAGGTCTGATTGAAAAGAACAGACATCTCCTTGATTCTTACTTGGGTAGGATGAAAGCTAGCATGTTAGTAATATTGCTTTAATTGTAGTTAAAACCATGATTAGTGATGATGAATGCAAAAGTGAAGGCCGATCGGTTAAAACTGAATCATTTTCAATTAGGCGAAACTAAAGTGATTTGAAATCCTTTAGTTAGAGCTGGAAGATAGTAAGTAGCTGGCGATGGAGTAGATCTGACAAAGGAGAGTTCCTAATGCATAACCCTTTCTTTTTACAAACAATGGCGAGAAGTAGTTGGCGATTGGTCTGGTCTTGCTTTATGACATATCAACCTTTGTGTTGAATCAAATTCAAAAACATTTTTTTTTAAACAACAGCTTTTTCTTTTGACAAATAAATTGTTACTCTGCTCAGTTAATAGTTCAAGAAAACAAGGACATTTTTTATTTAAAAAAAAAAGGTATTGGTCTCTAGAAGTGAATATAATATCTAACTGGTAAATTAAGGCACCAAAAACTAAGAATTCATAACAAACCAATTATGGTCATGGATAACTTAAAGACCAGTCTATCACTGTAAACTGAATTAAGGGTGAAATCCCAAGTTCTCCAGAAAATGACCCAAAGTTTTCAAAGTTAGATCACCTGATTTCAATTACATAATAATAATGCTGGTGATAAAAATAATATTTGTTGCTAGTAAATTCATAATAAAATCCAAGAAGAATATTGTGAGATATAATAATAATAACGCTAATAATAATAATATTAATAAAACCATCATATTTATCCAGTATAATAAATTTATATAACTCTCATATATTCTTTTTATCAGGTAAGGCATTTCATTATTTCACTATTCAGCCAATTTTACTTTAAATAAGTTTAATGATGAAGCATTCAGTTCTGATCATTGTAGTTCATTCTCTTAATCATTGTTACATTCTTCAATCATTTAATTATTTGTTCCCTAGAAGAAGTCCCAAATGATAACCATTAATCCATTTGATGCTAGATTTTCTAAACTGTACTTTTCTAGGTAATGAACGCTTCATCTAAGTTGGTAGTCATTAGTAGCATTAAGTCAAAAGCAGTGAATCAAGTCAATCCATATCTTAAATCCAAAAGAACTTCCAATATGTATTCACAAATAGCTATTTGTCATTTAGAATATTCAGTATTATTCGATTATTTAGTCTAAATTTGAAAAATCTAAGGTAGGTATTTCATCTTACTGTAGGCAGAGAGGAAAATTATCTATGTCTATTTTAAAAATCTTTTATAGTGACTAACTTTCTCTTGTGGCCAGTGTTCAATCTGCAACTTCCAGATGATTGTCACTAAAAACTTATATAGACCCACACTTATAACAAGTGAGTTTTGTGTCTATTTAGACTAAGAATCAGATGTACATTAGTTTGTCAGAATCCTTGTGATAATAATTTATATTTAGAATTTTTAGACGGTGGTTCACATCATTTTTATGCACCCTCACAACCAAAGGCAATACATGATTTCAGCCAAAGAAAATAATAACTAACAATACATTATAAGACTTAACACTTATTGATGTGGACCTGAATTGAGACTAAGAAAGTAAAACTTGGAACATGGTATAAGTTAAAGAGATATATTGAAGAGAAAAGATACAGAAGCTAGGCTAACTAACCAGTGACTATTGATGAGAATCCAATGTCCCCGAGAGTACTTGGCTCTATTAATGTATAGTCCAGAAATATGTAGGCAACAGCCTTATAACAGTTATGTAAGATGGAACACTTACCCTAGATTTAATTTTTTTTTCAACAGGAAATTGATTTACTATTTCTTATAATGAAATATAAAGGGAAACAACAGGGACATTCTCATTAGATAACTAATTGTTATCATTAGCAACCATAATGTTAAATGAAATGAAAAAAAATTCCATTAACATTCACATATTTATTTTGAGTTATTTACAGAAACCAATTTAAATGTCAATGGCACAAATAAGCTATATCTACATTTATACTTATTTAAAGTCATTGATACAAACCAATTTAGATGTCAATGACATTTATGATTTACACCCACTTTATATATACATACAATTTTTTACAGGTCTAGCTAGTTATTACTAATTCAAAAATTCATAAAATATAAGGAACAGTTGACAGGTCTTCAGACTCCATATTCTAGCAGAAAATATTATTATTATTATTATAAGTATTTTTATCAATAGTGATGATTACCTCTTTAACTAAAAAACAAACATTGTAAATGTAATCTTGGAAATAAGTACTTATTCATATTGAAATATGCCACCATTTTTTACGATTAATATCTGTTATATATATATATATATATATATATATATCAATTAATAATCTGCCCTTTTGGCAAGGCATCAGAATATACCAACTGCACTACTGCAGAGAGACCCTTGGGGTGGAGCTTCCTGAACAAAACTATAAAATGCATGCATGTCCTGTAGATGACATGATATTTCATCAACATCCGCCCCAACATTTAAAATGCTAACAATATTCCCATATAAAAAAACAAATTTTTACATCAATTGCTTCTCAATAAAAATATATCAGCAAAATCATTTTTTGACAAACTATTTTACTATAAAAAATATGCCAACAAAACAAAATTTTGTTCTACAAACTATTTCTCTAAAAAGAATATGTCAACAAATTCAGATTTTATTCAACAAACTATTTCTCAACAAAACCAGATTTCAGTAATCTTTATTAGCAGATTGTTTTCCTCATCTTTAATTAGGTGTTACTACACTACGTTTCGCCCAACTGTCCCTCTGGCCTTCGTTAGGTGGTTAAACGCGACCTCAGATAGGAATTTTGAGTCTTGTAACCACATCCCCAAGATGAGGACAACAGTCCGCTAACAAAGATTACTGAATTATAAAAAAGCCTCATCTCAATAAAAATTCCTAAATAAATATAAAACCAGATATTTTTAATAAACTATTTCTCTACAAAGAATATGACAACAAAACCAGATTACTTCCAAGAATTAATTCTGAACAAGGAATGTCTCAACAGAACCTAGTTCTTCCCACAAAAAATGTGAAACCTTATAAATCATATATAAAATAACCTGGAATCAGCTTTAAATCATGCAAAAAAAATTGACATGCCATTAAACTAAACAAACAATTATCAATCAAAAGTTTTCCTAATTGTTCAATGTTGAAATCGATATTTAACAAGCCTTATCGTTTTGCTTGAGAAATTAGCAGGAACAATGCAGCGCACATGTTAGCCAAAATTCTTTCTTTGTTGGCAACATCGCAAGCAATATCAAGGAAGATTGGAAGGTTAGGTAATGATTAGGGGGCTTAGCAGAGACATTGGCGCAGATTGGAATTTCAAAAATATCAGATAGAATCTCAAAGGATTTTGCCTACTTAATAAACATCGCTTTCATTATTTCAAACTGCAATAAACAATTACTTTCTTGAAGGGGGAAAAAACACAGTTTTCATATAATCTAATATTACAAGGAAAAATTGTGAATTGAAAGCTAAAGAAAAAGGTCTTTTGTGGCAGAGAAAGTTTCCTTGTTATACTTAAATTGGTATCTATCAAAAGAAATCAATATATTCTTTATTCTTACTGAATAAAAGACTTGAAATGTTTATACAAATATACTTATCTTTTTATTTCATAAGAAAAAGGAAAAAAAGGAACTTAAAAATCCATCATTAAACAGTTATAAATTTACCAATGTACCATGTTACCTAAAATGCAAACAGTGTACGAATACTGATATTTTTTAACAAAATTAATTTATAGCTAATGATAATTGTTAATAAAAGATAAAGGATATTAAAAGGCTTCATTTTGTTATGCTTTTTTAACTAGTTATATTTCAAGGTTATATACCTCATCTTTAGACTAGAACTAATGGTACCAACTTTCTGTCTCATCTTGTTTATCTATTTCCATCTTTCTCTTATTCATTTTATGTTTTAAAGTTATAGAGAGGTATAACCTTAAAATATAACTAGTAAAAACAACCAACTAAGAAAAACATCATATAGCCCTTTAACATTATTTATAGCAGTTTCTTTAGTGATTTCAGGAAAAGAATTTCAAGATCATTTTCTATTTCCTGTTTAGTAAGGATTAATATAAATTACAGATTAATGGAAATCTATCTCAATTGGATTGTTAATTTTTTGTGTATTCAATTAGTTACGAGTAAAAATTCCATACCAGAGAAGGATTTTCTTGTTTCAATTCAAATCTTTCAATTTTATGATAAGTCAAATTTCTAATCTCTATTTGAAAGTTTTTATAAACAAGAGTTTACATTAGATTTTTTAGTTTTGTTGGATTGTATCATGTCTGTATTGATTAGGCAGAAAAGTTGGAGGAGTGGTAAAAGCTTGGACACTGGAATCATATTATACCAGTTCAAATTCCAGTCAAAACCATTCCATTCACTTCCAGCTGCTTCAGGCAGATGAGGCTCATTAAGTATGGAGAATAAATCCTCTATAATTATCTTATGGCATATCAACCACCATTCTAGGTCATTTAATGCCAAGAAAAGTCATTTTTTGATAAACATTTTTTTTTATCCACATTTATTTACTTTTTGAAAGCATAATATACACTATTTAATCCATAGCTGGGGGAATGTGGTGGCTCATACCTTTCCCAAAGATATTAGTCCAATTATGAATGCAAATCAAAAGACTGGGAATTGAACTCGTATATTATGATTCCAAAGACCAAATGCTTACCCACTGTCCCAAGTGGACTTCACTATTTTAAAAGTACTTTAATTAGATTTTTTAATATCTTTGGTCATAGATAAAACACGCCACATATTTCATTCTGAATAAACATTGTGGTCTCTGTAAATATTACATCTGTGTTTTTTAGCAGACCATAAAAATAATAAATACAATATATATTTATTCAAACATGTTATTAAAAAGAATTTTAATTTTTCTAATATTTTCTTTTTAATTTTTTTTGTTTTCAAACAAGTGTTTTTGGAATAGCAATATTCTGCATAAATATATTAAATCTAAATGTAATTTACTAGTGTATATATTAATATTTAGTTTATAAAGAATTGATTCTGTTGGTATATATATTAAAAGATAAAAAGCTTGTGATTACAGTGATCAATATTATTTAAACTTGTGGTATACTAAGAGTAGATATTGCTTCTCTTGTTAACTTATGTCTAAAAAGAAAAAAGGTGTTTTGTCATAAAATAGTAGAGTGCTTACACTTGCATGTTCAACACAGTTTCTGTTATTTAAAAAAAAATAAGGTGTATAAACTGCTGATTTATTTGGTCGTGAGTGAATAAGAGAAGCAATAACTACTGGAAATATACTGAGTGACTAAATTTATTTGATAAATTTTCACTTTTGTTATCAAATTCGGAAGTCTTCTTGGAACTGTGAACTTAAAACTTTATTTGATCTATCTTTGTAGACTCTACACATTCTGAAACTGTTGTCCGGTTCCATGTCAGTTTGTCTTAGGTAATATCTATCTTTAAGTAACACTTGAAACAATAGGTAGAAACAATGTAGAAATAACACTAAAATGAGAGTAGAAGTTTGAATACTTGAATACAAATTGAAATATACTGTTGTTTAAATAAATAATATAATAATCCCAATCCTCATTTAACATGTTTTTTCATTTTAATTAATATTTTTGCTAAATTATTAAATACCCTGTCACTTAAATTGCCAAACTGAGAAGCAACTATTGATCCTAAACTATTGTGACCGTCAAAGGAACATCTTGGCTGAAGCATGTCAGTCTTCTTTCATGGATCTTACTAACCTAGCGTGAGCGGAAAGAGCCTGTCAGTAGCCACGAGTCGTAGACATATGTAAAAGTCACAGAACTACAGAGACAATGCACTATGACTAGTGTAAGTATTACAATAATATTTGAAGTAGACTGGTATGTTTGGGGGTGGTTGAAAGTGATTGATCTAGTTAAAGTGTCACTCTGATCAATTGAAACCCTCTTACTTTTCCTCTATTCTCTCCCTCTATTCTCTCCCTCCCTTTCTCTCACTCTCTCTCTCTCTATATATATATATATAGATATATGCGCACACACACACACACACACATATACACATGTGTGTCTGTGTGCTGTGTGTAGAGGAAAACTTGAGAATGGTTACAAGTGATTGATTTGGTTAAAGTTTAACTTTGATCAATTTAAAACTCACCCCACACAAACACACACACAGTTGATTAGCTTAGACACATAGTCAACAGTGTATGGTGATTGTCAGTGTCTTGCCTGGAAGATCATCAGATCACACAAGTGAGAAATTGACAGTCAATGCTATTGAACTTATGACTATACTAATCAACTATATATGCTCTATAACTGATATTGACTACTTTATTTATAAATATAGACAATAATTCTTATATATAATAGATATAAATATATAATTTATATATTTTAGTATGCAGGTATGTTTTGGAATAGTTACAAGTGAATGGTTAGGTTTAAGTGTCAAGCTAACCAATTAAAGATTTATAATGTATATCAATCTCTATAATATATATAATATTATACCAAATGGTCTGATGATCACACAGTTGAGAAACTTATAATCACATAAGGCAGTTAACTCTATGTTCATCAACTACTCACACACTGATATTGAACATTTTCACAATATATATATATATATATACATGTATATAGGCAACATTTTCTCTACAGATTAATATCATGTGTTTTGGCCATATTGTGGGGGTGTTTGAAAGTGGTTGGTTGGGTTAAATGTTATTCAAAATGTCATATGTGACAATGAATAGGTGTTCCATTTCTGCAGAGAAAGTGGCCAAACTCAGACACAAGTTTTGATGTCTAGAATATGTCTCCATATTTATCTGCATACGTTGATGGCTCTGGTTTGATGGCTGTCCAACTGCAGACGCACACTTCAATTTTGCCGTTATTTTCTTTGAAAGTGTTTGTTATATGAAACTAAAATCAGATTCTGAACTGAATCAATTTTTTTAAGAGAAAACTTCCAGAAAAGAAGGAAGAGTCTCAACTAAATTATAATTTCATAATTTACACTTGGAAATTTAGTTTTAACATAGCAGGTACTCAGCAATAAGCTGATGGGACATGAATCTTGGCCTTTCACTATTAATCAGGGCATAATTAATGAAAAAGATGCAAACATATTTGATAAAATTGTATTGAGTGATTTTTATGTCAAGAAGAAAATATAAAAATCTATGAATTAATAAATTCGAAGCTTTTCAGAAACTTCTCATTTCATTCTTTATCTCTCTTTCATCATGTTTCTATCTCATAATTAAACTTGTTTTTTTAATCCATGAGATGAGGTTCAATAATTTGTACATGCAAAATGAAAGTTCTCAAGTTTGTTCAACTGAAAAAGGCTAAAACTTTCATCGACCAAAATGTTAGGAATGTAACAATGACAAAGATGAGGAAAACAGTTAAAAAAATAGATTTAAAAATTAGTAATGTTATTTTTACTCCCACCTTCTTGTTATCTACTTGGAGCTGCAAACTTAATCTTTTATTTAATTTAGGAATACCAATTAAATAGTAATAACATTTGATCCATTATCAAAGAAAAAAATAATTAAGGTAAAAATCATTGTGCTGACATTTGCCAAACTAACAAATTTTGAAGGTGAAAAGTTGTCAAAATATAGTTTCCTATATTATAAAGTAAAAATTAGTTAGTTTTATATAATGCAAACTAGTAAAAATCTTCTAAAATAAATACTTATCTTATATTGATAATTTCTTCAGTAAATGTTTCAATAGAATTTTCATTATTTTTAGAGATAACATTATTCAATGGATATTCATTTGTGAATTCTTTGTATCAATTATCATAATTCAAAGTATTTTTAAAAATGTAAATATTTCAATAACATCCTTGAAGAAAATTCAAGATAAATATTTTTACTGTAGTTTTTTCAGTTTTAACAATTATTTCTTAATCATAGGGTTAATAACCTGAAACAATAATAATAATAGATATGCATTCAAAATGAAGAAGAAAACCGTGCAGTCAGTGACTGCAAAGATTTCAATAATGCTGGAATGCTAGAGGACACTTATTGTCACTCAGCCTTCAAGAAGCACCACTAGGTTTTGGCAGAGTCAAGAGGACTGATTTTATAGGGATCTCTGACTGGAATGGAGTGGACAAGGTTGAGCATAACAAGGAGACTTATGGATACTCTGAATCCAGTGAAAACAATAGGTCACTAATAGCTTGCAAGCACTGATTGTGACTGATGTGAGAAATCACTGTAATAATAAAGCTAAAACTTGGAGAGCTTACAGCCTTAAAATTTGGTGATTAAAAAAATAAAATTGCATCATCTATGCCTTTTTTTAAATCTTATATTTAGTCATTAAATAAATGTTTGGTTTTTATCTTGTTAAAAAATCTATACTTTGTTAAATTGTAAACTATGAAAATATTTCATCACGTTTCGATAATCAGTTTTTTGTTCACTGATTTTTAGAAATGAACTATTATAAAATCATTTTAAGATTAACTGCAAGTAATTGTTGGATACTGTTGTAACATTATCACTAGTATCTCAGCCGGAATTAGTAGGAAAAATGTAAAATAATACAAAGTTAAATTTCTCTGAAGGTATTTTTTAAGTTTATGAAATTAAAATTTGTTTGCCAAACTTTGTTTCCAAACAATTGTCAAGAAAATATAAATAATTCATTTGGTCAAAATTATTCTAAGATTATTTACAATTTGTTTTAGTTGCAATGTTATTGGTAAGCTTGCATGTTGAAATAATAATGCTATTATTAGCTGACGAGGCACATCAGTGAGAGGTATTGGAATTTGCTGAATCCCAACAGCGCTGGCTGAAGAACACGTCAACTTAGTGGAAAGACCAAAAGCTAGTTTGGTGAATAATATCCCCAACAGTGGTGTGGTCAGTTAGAGGAGAGGAGAGTAAAAAGTGAGTCGATTGAGTAAGACGTGATAAATATCTTCAACTGTTATCCTGGTCTTCGTGTCATGTTCGTCATTCTTTCATTAAAGCGAGCTTCACTCCAGACGAAAATTCAGATTTAGGGGAATGAGATGAAGAACAACCTTGTTCATGTAAAAATGGCTGTATGCAAGGTAAGTGGTTGTCTATTCTAAGCAACAGGGTTATCAACTCCCACTTTGGCCACAGACAGAGAGACCCCATCAAGAATGACACGTTGACAACACCACCTTGTGAAAGCAGCTAGAAAAAATATCTAAGTACCCCTAAAAAGTAATTCCATTACATTTATTTTTTTCTATCAAGAACTTTCAGATACACCCTTTATCCCCTCAACCGAAATAATCATCTATCCCAGTACTTGTTATGTTAAGTGTAGGTATTTCAGTTATGGTTAGGACAATGGGGTGTGAAATATATAATAGATATGTATAAGAGGAGAAAGAGAGAGAAAGATAGCAAGATGTGAGAGACTGAATGTTCATTATCTGGCATTATCTGAAATGATCCTTTTTCCAATGGTGTTAACATAGTGGTGTTAACATAAACTATAGCAACACTTAACTGCTGCTGGGATGGGTAGATACGATAAATAATTTTCACTTTAAATTTTATTGGTAAATATTTAAATCTAATCTGATTATAAAGTGTGGATCATGCCTAGTCTAAAAGTGGAGGTTTGAGAATAGATTGGGATTTGAACTCACATAATATGATAGCAAAGTTTAAGCTGTAACCACTAGACCATGGTTTCTTCATCTTTATCATGGAAAGACAAATTTCTAATTTGAAAGAAGTTTCCATTTTGTGAATTCCTTTTCGAGTGGATTTTTCTTTTTATCAGAATCCCTTGCAATGCATTTTTTCGAAGAAACCATTCACTAAAATATGCATTTAAAAAAAATTTCAAACTTATTGCTATCCGATTAAAAGAAAATAACAAGAAAAAAAGAAAAGGAAGATAAATAAATAAAATAAATGAATGAGCTGTGATTTTTTAAATTTCTTTTCTATTTTTATTTTTCTAAAACTTGTTAAAATTGCATGTGAAAGTCTTAAGGATACAAATGTTGCAGTTGGGGAACAGTGAAAAAGATGGTTTAAAGAATTTTGTCTTTGTTACCCTTTCATTTGCGATAAAGAAAAAAAAAGGAAAAAAATGAAAAAATAAATAGAAAAGATAAAAAAAGGGGAAAAGCAGAAAAAAAGAAAAAAATTGAAAAGAAAAAAAATGGAAAAGAAGAAAAAATAAGAAAAAATGAAATAAAAGTAAAAAGGAAAGAGAAAAAAAAGGAAAGAGTAGATAAAAAGGAAAATGAATAAAAAAGTAAAAAGAAGAAAAAAAGGAAATACAAAAAACAGAAAAGGAAAAAGAAAAAGAGAAAAACGGAAAAAGAAGAAAAAATACATATGCAAACAAAGAGTTAATGATGGCATTTAAACAATTTGTTACTTGAAAGGATAATTATTTTTACAAAGAAGAAATATTTATTTTATAAAGGCCATGAAAGAAAAAAGCTAATCGGGCCTCATTTTTATTAATAGATTGAAGACTGATTGTAAGAGATTTTGCTTATGCATTTTAAGTGGTCATTTCATGTTGGATAATATAATGAGATATTATACTGGATCAATAAATAGACAGACTAATAAATAAAGAGACAATAAGAGATAAAGAGTTATCTATAGATTGGGAAGTGGATTGACACTGAATGAGGTAGTTATGAATAGAATTATATATATATATATATATATATATATATATATCTATATCCAAAACGAGATGCATCTCCACA
>JAYKTE010420561.1:0-10490 GCA_036873565.1 Xipholeptos notoides
TATATAATAATAATAATAATAATAATAATAATAATAATATAACAGGGTTCTGTGGCCAAATTTACCTTTATTTGACCTTTGACAACTAAATAATTTGATTTACTAAACAAATAGAAAAGTTATGTCACTCTAATGTTATGAATAAACCAATAATTAAAAATGTTGTTACTGTTTGATTGAGTATAATCTATTTCATTTTGAACTACTTTTTCTTCTGCATAAAAATTTGAATTTCTTTAGCATGTTTTAAACAACCTGGTTAAAAAATAAAGAATTGTTCTATTTTCTATTCTATTTGACTTTGATTGTTTGATAAAAAAAATAAACGTTGAAAAGACATTTTTCATTCAGTATTTGGAAAATTGTCTGATGAAAAAAACACTCCCCAAAAAATAAGTGTTTTATTTTTTTTTAGTCGCCACTTGGAAAAAATCACTCTCAATGTAGAGCCCTGTATAATAAATGTCATTTATATGATATATATTTTTTTTCCCATTACATTAAACCACTTGTATTATAAATGTTATTTATATTCATATCATAATATATATAATATATATATATTTATAATATATATAATCATATATTTTCAATTATATTAGAATAAAGGAAAGTAATTTTATTGATGAAAAAAAAAGAAGAAAAAGTTTAATGTCCTAATGTTTCAGAAAATGTTCAACCATCCCTCTTCAATAAAAAAAGATGAATAAAGATGATTAATTTTATTGATGAAAAAAAAAAAGAAAAATAAGTCTTATGTCTTAATGTTTTAGAAAAGGTTAAAGCACCCCTCCTCCTCCTCCTCCTCCTCCTCCTCCTCCAAAAAAAAACAACAACAAAGAAAGACAAACAAATAAAGGTTTTGTTTGTAAATCAATCCCCATCCCTGAATTTAAAATTAATTATAAAGACAGTTTTTTTTTTTTCCCCACATTATAAAAAAAACATATAAGAGTCGTGAAGCTAAAGGTTCCCTTCCTCGATCATTTTATGCATGTCTGCCACTATGACCCCCAGCTGGTTCCTGTAGTCACCAGATGGCAGAAACAGTTCATCTAAGAGTTCTTCATTAGAAAAGAATTGAAACACAGTATCAATTCTTAACTTGGACTTCTCCGTCAAATGCTGGTTGACAACCTCTTGGATTAGACTGCGGCTTTCTTCCAGATTCTTTTGGAGAAACACTTTGTCATAGGTAAACTCCACTTCATGAAAGCTTATCACAGTCATTGCCAGAGAATTGAACTTTTGTTTAAAGATTTCGATTTTCGCCCGTTCTTCTTGGTTGAAGTGGTTGTTCCGAAAGTGAAATCCTATCTTCACTATTGTTTTGATGATGTACTTCAGTATTTTCTCTGCCTCTTTCTTGTTGGCCGTATGCTCTTTGATGACGCGATACACGTTGTCCAGCACACGCCCAAGGGTGTCGTCAATGAAGATTTTCGCAATCTTTTTATTTGACATTTTACCAAGCAGTTTTTTCTGGATACGGAGTCCAAGACCCCGGGAGTCGAATCCAGCACCAGCCTCCGTGGCCACTAGAATAAAAGAAAAGAAAATAAAAAAAGAAGTCTTTAAGTAAAGGTATATATTTTTAAAAAGTAGATTATAGCACAAGTCAAAGATATTCAATCCTTACTTTCCCTCCAGCTATGGGTCAAATAGTGCACATTGTGTTATTCAGAAACTGTGTGGACAAAAAAGAATGTTTATCAAAAAATGATTGTTCCCAGCATTAAATGACCTAAAAAAGTTAATATGTTGTCAAACAAACAAACATATTCGGTACAAACACACAGGGGAAGCCCCCTTTCGGTCAGTGGATAGGCAGTCGGACTTTGGAATCGTAATACGTGAGCTCGAATCCCAATCATTCCGTTTGCGTTCATAATTGGACTAATACCATTGGGAAAGATAGGAATCCCCACATTCCTTCCAGCTATAATTAAATAATAATTAATAATGATTAAATAGTGGATATTGAGAAACACTTCTTTCTCTTAACAGATGGGTTGGTTTGGTGAGCAAGAACTACGAAATAGAACGAGCCTGTGCTGAATTGGAAAAAGAAATTTTAGAATCCGAAAAGAAAAAGGCAAGTACCAACAGAACTTTTTAGTGTGACATGTTTTTCAGCTTGAATTTTAATTCCACATCAAACTAATTTCTGGGGAGGTCCACTTGGGGCAGTGGAGAGGCAGTTGAACTTTGGAATCGTAATACGTGAGTTCAAATCCCAGCTATTCCACTTGCATTCATAATTGCACTAATATCATTGGGAAAGGCATGAATGCCCACATTCCCTCCAGCTATGGATTAAATAGTGCATATTGTGTTATCCAAAAATGATGTATTAAAAAAAATTCAAAAGAAAGATATCTATGACTGTGTAGGGGTGTTAGGTTTCTAAAATGTATTCTTGGGTATTATTGCCCTTGGGTGTGATTGAAATCCTCACCTTCAGATAATGCTACTTACTTAAAAATTCAATGTCTTTATCAAAGATGTAGAAATTATCAAGCCCCATCTCAAGGATTCCCAAAAACAGAAAAAATGCAGTTCAAATCTTATTCTAAATCATTCTTTAAACGACATCATAAAACTAGTTCTTAGTGATTATTGTTTTCATTTTAACCCTAACCCTGAAGTCCCATTAATTATTGCAGGGGTCGGATAATTTTTCTTGATGTTACCCTAATAGAATTTGTAGTAAAATGAATTTACCCCCACGCGTGGAAGTATTCTGGTAGACAAACCAATTTACTTACAGAATTCCTACATAATAAACAAAAATTTGTATATTGGAAAAGTGTTTAATTGCTAATTTCATCTATCATAGTAAATAAAAGTATATCTTTTTCGCATGGAAATAGCACACAAAATAAATGTTGGAATCACATTTATAAACAGAAAAAAATTACCTTTTTTACCACCGCCCCCTTCCCCCCAAAAAAAAATCTACCCCATTTGGAGTAATTTACTCCTGTTCCTGACCACTGCATTATTGTGATCAAAGATAAAGAAAGTTAAAAGGCTGTGTGATGTTATTTGTGGAATGTAAGGCCATCTTTGTTTTAGACAAAGTGGTCCTAATTTTAGGATATTATAAAAAGTAAAAAAAAACAAACTATTATAATAAAAAGAAATTAGTCCAAATGATAACAAATCAAATGAAAATTCTGTTTTTAAAAAGTTGAATTGTAATTGGCCAGATTTGGGGACATCTTTAGCCAAAATTTCAGCATTCATTTTGTGTTTTAAGATTGGACTAATAAATTAACGCAACTAGATTTTGCTTGTAAAAGTTACAGAAAAATTTGTTTTACACGGGAAGTTATACCCACTGCTTTTTCAGGCTTCTAAGTTATCCCCCACCCCCTGTTGACAACACAGCCAAATATTATATACTTAGTGTTTTAAACCAAAAAGCATGAAATAAGAAGTTTTCAAAGAATTAGAAATATGTTTTCACTTCATAAAACTCTTTCTTAGTGTTTATTTACCATTAAAATGTAATCTACCATATATTTTCGAATATAAGTCCATTTTGAATATAAGACTAGGTAGAATTCTTGCCCAAAACTCAGGAATTATCTATGACCCAAATATAAGTCTAGTCTACTGACGTCTGTTAACCCTCGGCTGTTATACGATGTAAATAAAAACTTCAACCGAAACCGGAACTACTCTAAACACATTAAAAAAATTTTTTGACTTTAGTAATAAATATAAGATCTCTCACTTATACACTTGTGCTGAACATAAATGTTATGAATGACTTGAATATAAGTCGATATGCCAAAATATGGATTGTTTCCCCTGCAAAAAAACTGGACTTACATTAATAAATATATGGTACTTTTTCAGACCAATAAATGAAAGTTAACTTGAAAATAAATTTAAATAAACTCAAATTTTTCCCAAGAATGTATAAACATTTTACAGATTCTCAATGGATTTTGTCTCTTTAATTATTGTTTTTAGAGTATTTACAACAGCATCTATATTTCTCAAATGAATTTTGAATTTGTTTTCCTTTGATCGTTATAATCAACATAATTGTCTCCTAAAAGTTTTAATCAGGCTATTTTTCTCATCCATATTAGTTCATATAGTCCATTTAATACTTTTAGAATTCATCATACCTCATCTCCAAGATTTTGAAGTGAGAAAGAAAATAATATGGATGAGGAAATAGTCCAATTGATACTTTTAGAATTCGTCATAGTTCATCTTAAGGATTTCGAAAAATGATTGTCTCCCTTTGGAACTTCAGTGTTTTTAATTTAAACAAAGTGAACTTTGGTTTTTAACGTTGCAGTTGGTTTTAAAATTTTAAACTTAAACTCAAAAATCTTCATTTTACTAAATGACATAAAAAAATAAATTTTACTTCATTCTAAATGACATGGAAAAATAAACTTGTTATAAGGGTTTGGGGAAAATCTTGGGTTATATATTTTTGTTGTTGTTGTTTTTTTTTAATTATTTCTTTGATTTTTAAAATAGAATTTTGGATTTTTTTTTTCAGGCCAAATGAAACCAGGGAATCACTAAGTTTATACTATTTTAATTAATAAAACTTTTGAAAAGAAAATGGCTTTCAGTTTTATTAATTCTTTTTAGATTTATTTCGAAAACCTTTTTTTTAAATCATTCTTTTTCTGCTTGTGCAAATCAACAATTGAAATGTTGTTAGGAGTGTGAGCCGGTTCATCAGACCTCAGGACTTTCTGGAACTTCTCGGTTTGTTGTGGAGATGAAACGTAACCGGCAATATAAAAACGGGAATATGGGGGATTGAGCGGAAAGAAGATGAAACGAGAATAAATATGGTTCTGTCTTTGTTTGGTTTCTTTGTTTGGCCGGCCGGCCGGCCGACTTCTCCACACCAACATTGCCATTAGCGAGCCGCTCTGAATAGATGTTCAGAGACTTTGTTTGCAGCACAACTACAACAAAAAAGAATAAACACATCAGATCAAAACACAATAAAAACTAGAATATAACTGACTAAAAATAATGTCAATCCCTAAAGATGGTCAAGGTGAACCCAAAACGTTTGGAAGAAAGCTCGGGAATTATATCAAGACACTTGACCCTGCAATTAAGTCTCTTGTAAAAAAAAAACAAGAAAAAATTGAATTAAAAATATTAAAAAGAAAAATGATGTTTCTTAATATAGACATATATTGTGACAGAAAACTAGGCAGGGTCTAGTAGTCCGAACATCACTTTGAGCTTATATAAACTTAAGTTTAAAATTATATTCCTTTCAAGATAAGAAATAGCTAAGAAATATTTGAATTATGTAGAACCAATTAATATGATATGTGGTTAATTTAGCCCAACACCGATTTAATAAAGCATTTGGATCAGAACTCTGAGAAATCCTTAGAGCAGTAGTATAGTGAAGTGGGGATTGGTCTGTCCCAGGCGGCACATGCCAGAAGGCGGCATTTTGAGGAGGTTAAAATAGAAAAAGAATAAAAGAGGGTAACAAAACATCTGAAATTTAATACCAAAATTAATTTTAAATGTTTTTTATAATTTGAATTATATGCTTTTTTGTTTTAAAAATGTTTTTTCTTTGACGACAACTACTGTATATGCATACAGGTAGTACAGTAATAAAATGAAAGTCTAGGACTAATAGCAGCAGTCTAAAATTAGAAACTCAATTGTAGTTCCATGAAAATAAATATTCTGAGGATTTTTTGGAATTTTGAAGGTTAATGGATTAAACAGTTGGTACGCCACTGCCCTTGCCCTAGAGTTCAAGTACCATGTATTTTCAAATATAAGATGAAGTAGAATTCTAGCCAACAACTCAGGAATTATCTATGACTTGAATATAAGTCACATCTACAGACATCTGTTAAGCCTCGGCTGTTATATGATGCAAATAAAAACTAAAACCAAAACCAAAACCGGAAGTAAACTAACGGAAGCCTGTTAAAGGGTAAAAGATCAGAATGTATTCGTTATGGTCAAGATCTCAGTATAAAAATTTAATCTAGTCACAAAGACCTACCATAATACATCTTTTATTATAAATTGCATAGCAGGTACAGTACTGTACTAGTTCTTACATGAAGTTATGAAACAGAAGTGAAATGGCAACACTTATGCTGAACATAAATCTTATGAATGACTCAAATATAAGTTGTTATGCTGAAATATGGATTTATTTCCTGCCAAAAACTTGATTTGAAAACATAGAGTAATACCTGAGAAAAGGCCAAAAAGGCAGATTGGTTGAAACGTAAATTCAATGATGAAGATGGAAATATTTACAGAACACTTTCTTTTTAAGATGTTCTTTCTTTGTTATTCAGACTTCTATTCTCATCTTCATTGTTCTCTTCAAAAAGGATATTGATTGTTTGAATTTATAAGAGGAATTTTGATTATTAAATTTGTTCAAGTTATTCAGACTTACACTCTCATCACAGACATATACAGACTCACACACAAAGTTCCATTTATATGTAAGGTTAGGTTAGCTAAAATTTGTTGAGCAATGAAATATATTAACTGATTGCGTGTTTCTTGAATAATCTAAAGTTTATCTCGGATTAGGATTAGTGGCTTGGGGCTTAATGCAAACAAAATGACATAAGATTTCATTTTGTAGTTGCTTTTCTTGGTTGTGTTTCGGTTTTTAGTTTTAACCTTTGTCTTATATCCTTATTGACTTGAGAAGTTCAACAGTAAAACTTCAGAAACAGATTAAATTTCCCCCACACTCGTATAAAGTTTAATATAAAGCACAGTGTCATCTCTAAGGTAAGGGTCAGTCCGCACTGAGTGATAGCAAAAGAGGGGGTGACACCTTCAATAATCAAAGTGCATCAAGCATATGATAGGGGGTGTTACCCACCAGTTTATTAATGGGGTTTTATAGAGATTCCTGATCTATTTCAGAAGTGTTTTGTCCATTCAGCATAGGGTCATATAGGGTTGACAGGGCCGACATTTAATCAGACCTCCCTGGTTGACATTTATTCCAGCTACACCACTAATAAAGCCGAACCACCTGGCAATAAGTCAAAGGAATGCAGATTGTGGCCTCACTATTAATCTAGACAATAAATTTAACAAAATGCTAACAATATTAGATAAAAAAAATATATATGTTAGGTTGTCCCAAAAGTTTGTAAACACTGACATTTTACTCACCAAGTAATTACAAATATAACAAAAATTATTCCTCTAAATAAAGACCATCATTTTCCAAGATTTTACTGCCATTGATCTGCAAGCTTTCGGATCTGGTGAAAGTACCATTCAGCCGGCTTTAATTAAAAGAATTCTCGACATACTTCCTCAAACTTTTGGGACAATTTAATAGATTGACTTTATGCCAAGAAGAAGAAAAAATGCCTTCATGAATAAAAGTTTAAAGCACTGATCTATATTTGTGGGAAATTGTTTCTCATTTGATTATATTTCATTTTTTTCTTGTTTCTGCCTCTCTTGAAATGCTTTCATTTGAAACATATATTTTAATATCCTTTAAAACTTCTCACTTTAAAAAATGTAAGCTGATCAAAATTCTCTATTTTCTCCTTTATCTTGTTCTTATCTCTCTCTCTCTTTAAATGCTTTCATTGATCATGCTAAGCATATAGCGAAACATATGTCTGGATATCAATAAACATCCTCTATTTTTCTTATTTCCTATTCATATTGTCCCAAAAGATTTATTTCCAATGTATGTGTGTGTATATATATATATATATATATATATATATATATGTATATAGTGTATATAATATATTTTTAATGTGATAAAAATGTTAACTTATGTTCAAGTTATTGGAACACCCTATATATCATACAAGCTTCTTCATTGTGATCTACATTTGGGTGGAAGAAATAAAAAGTGGCAAACGAATGCCAATACTCCTCTGAACATCATCTTATCTTGCCCAACCCTAGATATAGCACATTTGTGAGAATTTAATAACAATGACACAAGCTTTAATAAAACCCTCATTGATGGCAGTGAATGTTGTCAATGAATAAAGAGCTGAATTGTAATTGGTTAGATTTATGAAGAAAGCTAGCCAAAATTCCAGCCTCAAGTTTGTCGATTAAGATTAGAATAACAAATTAGCATGGGAAAAATCACGTAAAAATTTCTTAAGATTTTCAACACAATTTTTTCAAAAATTATGTTCACCATTTTTACAGGTCATTAAAGGTGATTTTTTTTCCCCAGTAACAACACGGCCTGTTAAGGAAAACAAAATGTTTTGTCAACTCTGTTTACTCTCTGTCTCTCTCTCCCTCTTTCTTCCTCTCTCTCTTTCTCTCTCTCTCTCTCTCTTGCACCCTCCTGCTTTTGTCAGGGAAAAGCTACCACCCTCTGTTTCCATGTATTGTATCAAGTGTGCATTGTCCTTTCATCTATGTATTTTCTTTTCTTTCACTTTATTTATTTCTGAGTTTGTTGAGGCTGTATGCACATGTCGTTATTTCGAATTTCTGGACTTTTGTTTTCGCTTTTGCTAGTCATATTTTATACATTATTGAACTCTTTATTTGAGCGGAAATAGTATGCAGGCCTTGTGTATCGTTGTTTGCTATACGTCACATTTTCCTCGACCCACTGACGTAATTGTACTTTCATTCAGATTCCATTCTTGTTCTCTAATACTAGTGCCAATGCTTCATATTGTTACACGCTGACATGATTGCATTTTCACTCAGATTCCAATTATCGTCTATGAATACTAGTCCACATACACCCTCCTTTATGCTTTATATTGCTACACATTGAAGTCATTGAATTTTTATTGATTCCATTCTTATCCGGGGAAGTCCACTTGGGTCAGTGGCTAGGCAGATGGACTTCGAAATTGTAATATGTGATTTCGTATCCCAGTCATTCCATCTGCATTCATAATTGGACTAATACCCTTGAGAAAGGTATTAATCCCACATTCCATCCAGCCATGAACTTAAATAGTACATATTTTATTTAAAAAACCTACATGTGAACAAAAAAGAACATTTATTTGAAAAATTCTTCTTGGCATTAAATAACCTAAAAAAAAAAAGGCTAATAAGCCGTAAAACAAAACCACCAACAACAACATTCTTATCCACTAATACTAGTGTCCGTACTCCCTTTTCATGCTTCATATTGTTACACACTGACATAATTGCATTTTCATTCAGATCCCATTCTCGTCCTCTAATATTAGCGCCAATGCTCCCTCTTTTGTGCCTCGGGATTTTATAGCCCCACCACCACCACCACCACCACCAGTTGTTTCTCGTTCACCAATCTTCACTGTTTTGTTTCTCCAATTCCACAATTTACTTTCTGTCATCAATGTTTATCCACTTGCATTCGAGCAGAAATATTCTGCAGTTAAGACGTCTCAAGTTGAGGCAACATCATGGCTGTCTTAGTCGACTAATTGATTGGCTTATTCAACTGAATAAACACCCGAGAAATTGAGAGAGAATTCAGGATTTCTTTCAATCAAAATCATATTAACCACACTAATTAAGCATTAACATTAATTACTCCTATAAAGTCACTCTATTGGAAATAATGACTCACTATAATCTGACAATCACAACAGCAATAAATACGTAGAATATATCTATTTGGTCAAGCACAAACCCAAGTTAGACAAAAGGCCAGATTTACGTGCCCATTATATCCCTGGGCGTTTTGTAATCAGTTTTTCTCTTCTTCTAGATGAGTTACTCTCTCTGTAAATGACCTAAAAAGGTTGACACGCCGTGAAACACAAATAGACAAACAAACAAACTTTAACTCACAATAACAGATTTTAAAGCTACTAGCAGTGGGACAGTTGTTAAGTGATCGGACTCTGGATTCGCAGTATGAGTGTTCGAATGCTGGTTGTGGACTAATATCCTTGGGAAAGGTATGAATCACCATTTTCCCCTCTCTAGCATTACTTTTGCAACGAACCTCGTACATAAAAACAATAGGAGGCATTACTTTCGGGAACGTAACTAAAAACACTAATTATAAGTATTAAACGTTTGCAATATGATTAAAGTAAAAAAGTCATTAATTTCTTTCAAACTTAATACAATTTCAACTTTTAGAGTAGTTTCTTCAACCGATTGTTACTGATTTGGAAAAAGGTTAGCTGTGTCTGTATTTATTATGGGAAACTTGAACTATCATAATGATCGCATGACCACAGGTCCAAAATCATCCGCCTATCCTATTTGGGAAAAGCAACAAGATTGGTAAGGCGTATTGATTTTCAATTTAAAAATAATCAATACAAAGATTCTTTTTATATCTATTCAGTAGATCTTTAATTATTAATCAGAAGATTGATTTGAGTATAGAAAAGATACAACTTTGTTCTCACTGGGTGTGGGGGAGAAATCCCTTTCATTGATCTATAAAAACAGATAAGTGATAAGGACAACAGTAAAAAAAAAAAAAAAGATCTACAAATTATCAAGCCTCATTTTAGGGATAC